>JAWQFJ010027083.1:0-42500 GCA_034096865.1 Theodoxus fluviatilis
ATTTGTCGAGAGGTAATCGCATCAAGTTGTGAGGGGAAAGGATGGTCCCAGCTGCAGAGGTGTGGTGTCCCCTGCACTCCATGGTCGAAACACAACCACCCGACGTCGCTGGAAGCAACAGGCATCAAAGGCCTGCGACCTCTCCCGCTCTCTGGGACGTCCTGTTCACGGTGGGGTGAGTGCTGCCCACCCCGATGTCACAGCCTTGCTCCCCTCGCCTGGAGAGAGGACGACTTGCCCTGGGAAGGCAGCACACGCCAAGACTCCTGCCGGTAAATTGCTGGACCTGCCTGGCGATTATTACTTTTCTCACCTGTGATCAATGATGGCAAATTACTCTTTAGCCCCCATCCATCCATGTCCTCTCCCACTCCAACCCACCCCCCTTGCGCGGCCCCCACCCCCACCCCAATCTTGTTGCTCTCTTCGTATCCGCCTTGTTTGTGTTTGAAAGGGTCCGCCTACATTCCATCGCGATGTCGTCCTCTTCAGGAGCCCCACCCACCCACCCCCAACCCCCTTTGATCTGTGTGTGTGTGTGTGTGTGTGTGTGTGTGTGTGTGTGTATGTGTCTGTGTGTGTGTGTGTGTGTGTGTGTGTGTCTGTGTGTGTGGGTGTGTGTGTGTGTGTGTGAGTACGCGCGTGTGCGTGCGTATGTGTGTGCGCGCGCTCCTGTCTGCCTGCCTGCCTGCCTGTCTGTCTGTCTGTCTGTCTCTCTCTCTCTCTCTCTCTCTCTCTCTCTCTCTCTCTCTCTCTCTCTCTCTCTCAATACAAGTACAGGCTTCATAGCGATCTTGCTGCAACTACACGTGGCTTCCTCATGTCCGGACTTCCGAACGCACTACCCACCCTTCCCCCCCCCCTATCCCCTCCCCCCCCCCTATCCCCTCCCCCTCCCCCACCTTATCCCCTCGCACCCACTCATCCCCCCTTCCTCGTCCAACCCGCCCACCTGTGGCGGAGGGAGGCGGGCAAAGATGAAAGCACACCGACAAAGGTAGGGTGAACGCTATCTAGCACTGTGGTGGTCTGGGAACCCGCACGTCAATCTTCCGGCCTCTTTGTGCCGGTCGGGTCCTCCACCTCTCACTCTGAACTCAGTGGGTTGTCTCCCTTACAAGTTGGGGACAGCTTGAAGGGAAAATTGGACGATCGGGGATATTAAGAGATTATCTTTGAGGAGAAGTGTTGAGAGGGAAATGAAAGGAGAACTGAAATGAACATATTTTTGTTGGTAACGAGATGTGACAGCAGATTTACAGGAGTGTTCGCTTAACTGGAAACGAATTTCCTCCTCCTGTTTTCGATGGGATTGCTGGCTGTAGTTGGTTGTTCAT
Organism: Theodoxus fluviatilis; assembly: GCA_034096865.1. Classification (NCBI taxonomy): domain Eukaryota; kingdom Metazoa; phylum Mollusca; class Gastropoda; order Cycloneritida; family Neritidae; genus Theodoxus; species Theodoxus fluviatilis. The sequence goes on from JAWQFJ010027083.1 coordinate 1,338, forward strand.
AGAATGCCGCGGCGGTTATTTCTTCTTTGTTGAGTTTTCAGTTTGATTTTTGCGTAGTACTTGGGGTGTCAGAACTTCTCTTGTTCTCATCCCGTCCTACTCAGCCACGTCCTGTGTTCTCCTACTATTGGTGTAACACGTTTCTACATGTACATTGCTCAGTGCCAAGGTCCTCTCTGGCCGCATTATCTGTTGGTTCTCCTCCGGTCTGGCTTGCACCACCTCGTCGTCCTCGAACGTCTCATTAGTCTGCTTCTTTTTGTGTACAAGTCCTGCTTTCCCTGAAAAGGACTGTGTGCGTCCTGTCTGTCTGTCACTGTGTTTGTTGTGAGGTGTCAATGAAGAATGTACCAAGCGGTCCGGTTAAGTGCAAGTCGTTTGTATACTTAGATATTAGTGATAAGTCGCTTTATAAAGCCACGTCTTTACCTTTCGGAGAACATCCAAAAGTTCCAATAAGTGAGTTTTCAATTTGCTAAACGATCCGTTTGGTACAAGGATCTCTCCTTTTCCACCTGCAATTTCCTTTGGTGCCCTTCCCTTCTTATACTCTTTGGTTCTTTTGTTTCTCTTGGTCCTGTTCCTCCTTCCACTCCCACTCCTGCTGTTTCTGCTTCTGCTCCCTCTGCTCCCTATTCTCCTCCTCCTGGTTTCCTCGTGCTCCTCTTGCTGCTTCTTCTGCTCCACCTTCTTCTCTTGCTAGCCCTCATCCTCTTCGTTATGCTCTTGCTCCTGCTGTTTCTGCTCTTCCTCATTAGGTCCTGTTTTCGCAACCGTCTCTTTCTCATTCTCCTCCTTACCTCCTCGTCCATAACTCCTGACTCTCCTCCTCCTCCTCCTCCTCCTCCTCCTCCTCCTCCTCCTCCTCCTCCTCCTCCTCCTCTTCCTCCTCCTCCTCCTCCACTTCATCCTCCTCCTCCCTTCGCTCCTCTCACATCCTCCTCCTCCTCCTCCTCCTCCTCCTCCCCTCCTCCGCACTCCGCCGCTCCTCTCCTCTCCTCCTCCTCCCCTCCTCCTAACTCCTCCTCCTTCCTCCTCCCCTCCTCCCCTCCCCCCTCCTTCACTTCTTCCTCTTCTCCTCCTCCTCCTCACTCCTCCTCCTCCTCCTCCTCCTCCTCCACCCTCCTCCTCCTCCTCGCCTCCGCCTCCGCCTCCGCCTCCTCCTTCTCCTCCTCTCCTTCCTCCTCCTCCTCCTCCTCCTCCTCCTCCTCTCCTCCTCTTCCTCCTCCTCCCCCACTCCTTCTCCTCCTCCTTCCTCCCTCCTTCTCCTCCTCCATTCTCGCTTCTCCTCCCTCCACTTTCGTCCTGCTCTCCTCCTCCTCCTCCTCCTTTCACCTCCTCCTCCTCCTCCTTTCACTCCTCCTCCTCCTCCTTTCACTCTCCTCCTTATTTTCCTTTCACTCTCCTCCTCCTCCTCCTCCTTTCACTCTCCTCCTCCTCCTCCTCGCCTCCGCCCTCCGCCTCCGCCTCCGCCTACCGGCCTCCTCCTCCTACCTCTTACTCCTCCTCCTCCTCCTCCCCCTCTCCTCGCGTCGGCTGTGGTGGCGTGCGCTCCTCGGCGCCTCTTCACCTCCAATAACCTGCCGTGGCCCTGCCAGCTCTGGCAGGTCATCGCTCCTCGCTCCCTCGCTGTCCTCCTCAACTCGTTCTACACTCATCCTCTCTCGGGGCCGGAGGCTCCTCGGTCCTCCTCCGGTCCTCCGCCTCCTCCCCGCCGTCCCCATCCGCGGAGCCTGTCGCCTCGAGCCCAGCCTCAGCCTCAGCGGCTTCCCACACGACAGCTCCGGCCTCGCCGCCTGCCCTCCGCCGCCTCTCCTCCGCGCACTCCATCTCATAAATATCATAAAACTTCGACCTCCGTGCCTCCGACCTCACGCCTCAGCCTCCGCTCCGCTGCCTCGCGTCATCTCACCGCGGCTCCTCCTTCCGTTCCCGTTCCGTCCTCGCTCCTTACGTTTCCGTCCGTGCCGTGCCTCCGTCCATACCTCCACCTGCCGAAAACTCCTGATCCTCGGCGGTTGCGCTGCCTCGCTTCGACTCCTCGGCTGCCTCCCCTACCATGTTTTTCCTACCTCCACTGTCGGGTCCTGCCGGTGCCTGCCTTCGTGGCCTCCGCTCTCCTCCGTCCTCTCGCGCGTCCTTCCGGTCGCTGCCTACCATCCCTCTGCATCCGCCATCCTGCCTCTCGCACCGGTCAGCTAACCGCCTCCAGCCTACCGCCTCCGCCTGCGAGGCCTCGCGGCGGGCGGGGTCAGCCTCCGCCTGCGCCGTCCGTCCGTCGTCTGGCGTGCCGTTGGGCCATGTTAAACCTAACAAATACAGCCATATGCTCGAGTCCTCCTCTCAACATCCTCCTCCTCCTCCTCACTGTTTCCTCCTCCATCATGTTCCGATCCGCCATCCTGTGGGCCTCCTCCTCTCCTCCTTCGTTCCTTCTTCTTCTGTGCTCCTTCTTCTTCTCATCTTCTTTCTTCTTCTTCTTTCTTCTTCTTCTTTCTTCTTCTTCTATATCTTCTAGATTCTTCTTCTTGCTTCTTCTTCTTCTTTCTTCTTGTTTCTTTCTTTTCTTATTTCTTCTTTTCTCTCTTCTTCTTCTTCTTCTTCTTCTTCTTCTTCTTCTTCTTTCTTCTTTTTCTTCTTCTTCTTCTTCTTCTTCTTCTTCTTCTTCTTCTTCTTCTTATGTCATCGTCGTCATTGTCAATTATTACCGTGAAAACACGTTCTACTAATATTAGTAATATTTCTACTACTACTACTACTACTACTACTACTTCTGCTACTACTACTACTACTACTGCTGCTGCTGCTGCTTCTACTACTACTACTACTACTACTACTACCACTACTACTATCACTACTAATATTACCACTACTGCTACTGCTGCTGCCACTGCTGCTGCTACTACTATCAACACCCACTATTTTTCATGACTATTTGTGATTTTCTAGCTGGACGACAGGGTTCTGCGTAGAAAGATAAGTGAAGACATAAATCGTGCTGGTTTGTTTAAAAACAGTGTTAGATTTTCATATCCGTGTCGTCTTTTCATTTAAGCAATTAATACCCATCTTCAAATCTGTGTCGCTGTTACTGTCCAGCGTGAGCATCAAGACTTGGCTTTAGCGCTTTTCGTGATAACTGTTGAAAACGACAAACCCGCCACTACTAGAGTGTAAAAGATGGTGAAGATGATGTTTTTGTATGCAGTGACTCATCGTTCATATCTGTCTCAAAATGTTTTATATTAGACATTTTATCATTGGATCTTAAGGCCACAAGATCAATCTTTTACTTTTATTTGACGGCAGACATAAAAACAACAGGCAAGATACAGAGTCAGGTAGTTTAACTCCGACTCTGGCTCACAGCCACTTTTGGGGACCAAGTGCTTTCATTGCTCTCTCAGAAGTGAGTTGACCCCTTGTGTCGCAAGAACTACTTCGTCAAATCGTGTCAATCTCGTCGTGTTTCATCATCTGCTTCCCGATCTCTGAGTAACCTAAGCGGTACGAAGGAAGGAACCTCCTCCGCTCGGCTCGGAGGCTTATAGGGAAATGCCAAGCAGGGACAGACCGAGTAACTGTGACCACACAAGCGTGAGCACTCGAGGCGAGGAAATGATTACAGTGGTCGGCGGTGAGTAGTTCTTTACTCCCTGCCGGACCTCAACTCATGGATTGAAGCTATGACCAAACTGAGGTACCCCACTCGGCGACGGGATTGAAGCCTTGAGGCGATACAAAGCGGTGTAGGGTTAAATATACGTCCCTGAAAAATATTTTGGGATTTTATCTCCAAATCTTCATTTGTTGGTGATGCAACTCTAGGATATTGGAGGAAAAAAATGTCCACAATTAAAGAAAATCACAGCAGTATCTAAAAATAATAGGATAATTATTTGTTCTATGAAATTTTGAGACTGACTACCGGACTTCACTTAAATATTTCACCTTAGTGAAATTACATTTGTGTTAATGATAACGAAACCTTTCCCTCAAGGCTACTAGATCTATTATAGGGCGGTATCGTCGAGAGATTAAACACTGGTCGAAACAACCGACCAGATTTCACAGACGATTTTTCACTATGTACCGTAGAGCGCGGCCGAAGGCCTCGGCACCTGCAGGTACCAAGTCGCCAAAGAGCAGCCTCGGTGCGTCAGTGCTTCAGGGCGAGAGAAGTCCCACCCTAACGAGACTCGCCAAGCCTCGGGAGAGGAAAGTCCCGCGCACTTTCAACAATCGCCCATATCTAATTCCATTGTGGCCGCCCGCCGCGAGCTCGCAGTTAGAGGCCACGGGAACGCGAACGGAGAGAACGAATCGAGCAAAGGCCCACTCCAAAACCGGGTCCCTGGTGAGCCGGAAAAAGATTCTTCCCTGTGATTAATGGGCGCCGGCACTCTTGAAGAAACGGCCAGGCAGGTGGGTCTGGGATTACCTGGGCCGCTGGCGATTAGGCCTCCCGACCTGATGGTGTCGCCCCTTCCGGCTCAGCACCTGGACACTCCGACCTGAGTCAGAGGATTAGAGCCAAGGAGGGAGGAACGCAGGTGTTGGACCCTCCAAGCCCATGCTGGAACTCTGTATGTGCTTGTGGATACATTTCCACAGGAGTAGAATGGTATAGTTTGAGACAACTGTATGCATGAAAAGTCTACCTCTGATGACAAGCGTCCGATTGTTGCTCAATGCTTCTCTTCCGCGAATTTTCGGAATATACACCTTCGTCAGACCTCGTCATTTCATTTATTTGTATGAATGACGTTTGTGGGAGATGTGTATGGATCTGATGTGGTTACGAGAACGACCCAATAACTAGAGCCAAAGGTTCAGATAATCACACCAAAAATGCTTCCAGACTTGGGAGCCTCTGAGCCGAATCCATGTGGTTGTTTCGAGTTGGCGAGTAAATATGTACGGTTAGAAGTTGATATTGGTGAGGAGTGAGAGCGTGAACAGAACCAATCCTGTAATTTAAAGCTGTGATTGTAGATCGATTTGGTTCCAGTGAACATGCACGAGTACACTAGTAGGCATACGTACGGGGTTAACAAGGACCAACATGAGATGCAGGAAGGCTGTGGTTGAAGCCTGGACATGTAGACATTTTGATGCGGCCTCTGAACTGAATAGGGTGACCCGGGACAATTCCACCCCCAGCTTCACAATAATGACTGTCAAACACAAACAAATAGTACAACATAGAAAATATATAAACACATTTGTAGAACATACACTTTATAATACACACGATACATGTTCAAGCATAATGAGGGGTTGAGTAGAACTCGAATGTCTTAAATCTAAATCTTTCAACATGAAAATGGGGCAGTTCCGACCCCAACATTTTTCGCTATTACACATCAGTTAATCCACACGAAAAACAACACCAGGCATTGTTAAAAAGCTTTCAGAAAGATGTATGTGGCGAAGAGGAGATGGATTTTTTTCTTGGTCATCATTGTCTTTCTCATCCATTCAAGGCCTGCGTCTTGGTAGATGCCAGTCTATGGGAGAGTAACACAGCAATTGCCATATGACGAGACGGACAGTTACTATCATAGCAAAATAGCAGTGTCTGTCCATCATCTACGAGCTAAAACTAACACAGAACCTCTGTGGGCGAACATTGCCCCATAACACTACCCAGAAATTCCAACTCCCCTTGTGGGGAATACAATTTCCCTGTGGTTGACTGGAAAGAATAATCACATGGGAAAAAAGCCTTAGACATTAGTAATAGATGTTTCAAATGAAAGAAAACAAAGGAATCATCCCTTTGTGATACTTTTTTCAGAAAAAAGTAAAGTCACATATTAAATCTAAGTCATCAAAAAGTACCTAGAGTGTACCTACTTCATGGACTTTTCAGGTTTAAATTTTGGGTAGCATGGAAAGCTTTTACTCATTGTACCGCAATGGCTGAATAATGGAATAGGAAGTGAGAAAATGTTACTCTCCCCCTTCAAAGACAGAGGGTTGATGCGCATTTTACAGGAGTTATGTCCTTTTGACTGTGAGGAAGATGAAATTGCACCGTGGGTGGAATTACCTCGGGGCCCCCTACTGTAATTTAGGTAAGTTGATTCGACACATAGAGAAGTCGCACAGCGAACTGCCGAGGCAGTTGTCGAGAGTTTGAGTGCTCGTGTCAAGGCAACGAGGGGGTGGAAAAGAAGGAGCGCTTTCACTGACTCTACACCCTGAAGCTCTAGAGGTGATGGCGGATCCGTTGGGCTGAGAGAGAAGCCGTACAAGTTGAAGCAGAGATGTAAAGGTAGAGTGTTGGCGTGCATGAGCTAGCCTCTCCAACAGGTCCAAGTGGGAGCTCTGTATGTTTGATTATACATTAGGTGACGAGGCGAATCTCCCAATTAGAATCACTGCTGGAGGTGTGGCGTGTTTGAGCACTAGATTAATGACGACTCGTAAAAGTGGAACAAAGACAGCCATTGAAGCATTCTGGTTTGTATGTATTTTATGTTTGATGAAAGATTCTGTTAGAAGAGAAACTAGGCGTTTCGAACCGTTGGTGCCGGTGTCGAGTGTTTGAGCGTGAATCACGAAGATAAGCAGAAGAAGGGTAGCTACGTGCAATGTGAGACCTACCAATCCCAAGCTTTGTGAGTGTGGTGTGTAGAGGTGAAGTCAAACAGCCGGAGTCAGCCTGTGCATACTGAGTACAAGAGTTCTGAAGACTATTGAGAAACAAAGGGGTACCCACCTTGCGAGGCCATCCAAGCTGAAATATATTTCATGCTCATATCTATGAGCATAAACCTGGTCAACAAACAAAAAAGCCATCCTAGAGCTTCAAATGGGACTGCTGAAAAAAACAAAGCTTAAGTCAGAAAAATTAAACTTGGAGATATTTCAACCACAATATTGTTTATTCGATAAAGCATATATCGGAAAAACACCGCATACTCACATAGGACATCTTAAAATGTTTACAGTAATGTAAAGTTCAGGACAGCAATTACGTAACATAATGCGATGATGTCTTTTCTCGGCGTTTGCTCAAAAACCGTTTTACCAACTTCAGCCTTAATTCTCATTCGCAGTCGCATTTTCGGCTATTAATTGACTTCTTCAAGAGTTGAATGAAGAATCAACTTGTGGGGTACGCTATATATATATATATATATATATATATATATATATATATATATATATATACCTGGACATGTCTGAGCGTATGTATGAGTGCGCGTGCATGTATATGCGTGCAAAGCACATAATTAAAACAATAACATCTACACGAAATATAGGATTTGAGATGTCACGAAAGAGCGGCGTCCATTTGTAACCTCAAAGTTGTGGGTCTGTTGTAGGTGGTTGAATTTCGTCTTTCGATTAAGTAACGTTAAGATAAAAAGAAGTATAAGACAGTGTACATAATGCATAAGAACACAATTCACGAAGGTTGAGAAGGTTTCATTTTATTTTTTGAAGACAAATCCGGCAAAATGTTTGTTCTATTTAGACTGCTACTTGCGTCAGAGGTGAGAGTTGGTGTAGTTAGAAAGCAAGAGAGAGAGAGAGAGAGAGAGAGAGAGAGAGAGAGAGAGAGAGAGAGAGAGAGAGAGAGAGAGAGAGAGAGCAGAGAAAAATGTATAACGCAGGCACCGTTTCAAAATAAAACTTTACGTGAAGAAGGGAGACATCGCAAACATATGTCCGAACTGGACGAAGGCAGCATTAGGTTTCAATACAGCTCACAGTGCAAGTTTCATTCTGAACATTTTTGGGTTATTGTATCGGCGCTTCTTTCGCTCATTGCATCAATAATCTACTCTCTTCGGTTAGGTTCCAGAAAGAACATTCATACGTCATCGACGAAAATACTTGTGTAAGGATGATTTATGTCAAGAGAATGATACAAATACAGATATACATGTAGATACCTTATTCCTTATCTTTAAGAGGCATTTGTCTTGTCCAGAACTTTTATGACAAACACGTACTATGAAAGAGTATGTACATAAAGAAACTTGTTAAATAATTAGTTATATGAAAATAAAATCATTAAAAAGTGGAGTTACTTTACTTACAGGATTGAGAAAAAAATCACAATCCTCTTCTCGCACACACCGTTTCCCCCACCCCAACCCCACCCACCCACCACCACCCCTCTCCCCTCTCTCCGCTTGTTGCTGATCAATTACATAAAGAAAAACAATGAGTCATGCCGTTTAGAACTTTGATTCCATGCTTTTAAAAATCTGCATCTGCTCAGGGACAAAATATATCCGAATCTGTCTGTTCTCGTTCTTCCAGCTCAAAGTCTCTTCCCCGATGGCACGCTCTGATTCTAGTCGTGAAGGAGGTGGTTTGAGTCGTCCTGGATGTTTGTAGCTTTCTTCATTGTCTATTTGTGTACAAATGATCCAGAGATAGCACAGACGTGTCCAGTATTTTTCAGCTGTTCTTCAGCTTCATTTCAGTTTTCCCTTGTCATCAACGTTTGAGTTGTTGTACCACGCGAGGAATCCAAAAGACGAGGTACTTCGGATGTAAAGGATATTCAAGGCATTCTTGTCTCTGTCAACTTGACCCCATTTTCTTAGAAAGGGAAGACGTTGACTGCATTTGAATTAAAGCCTTAACACTATTAAACATAAAGACAAAAGCACGTACATGTACACTGCGTGGAACAACATATTTATCGTCGCGTACTCAGAGACTTTCCCCTTCTTGACTTTTTATACAGCCAGTGTCAAAGCGTCGGTGAGACACCAAGCTCCGCACGTCCACCTACCTGCTCATACCGCCGTGGTTTGGATTGCCACATGCATCGGGTCCTATTGCATCCAGTGCGAGATTAGGGCGGGGTGAGGAACTACTACGTTTTCAAAAACTATTTTGGAATTCAATAACCTCGACGCGATGATACATAGCTATCACTCACCGTCCTCGCAAATTGCCTAGCCGAAAATAGGCACTGCTCCGTATCAGCGCCGAGCGCACCTTGCTCAATTAGTCTCTGAAGATGCGCGGAAACCCCGGGTTGGGACCACTGCGGTCTCTACCGACAGAGACAGCTCGAGGTTTACGTGCCCAGGTAAGGCATTGAACTCTCTCCGTCGGTGTCTCCGACCACTCGGGTCGGGCTTTAATATCCTCCCCTTTGCCCCCATCCACAACCTCAAACTTCGAACCTCCCACGACTCTTTTATGCGAAACACCCCTCATTGTTGCCAACAAAACCCGGTTCTATGACGATAGTAGAGGTGAATGTAGTCGATTCCTAAGTGCTCAGAGAGCATTCTTCTCGTCACTAAGCGTGTGGGATCAGACACGCCTCCCACTTTGAAGTCCCCAGCCGACTTGCATTTGTGTTCTTTGTGTGGTACATATTGCATGGAATGATTGAGTGGAAAATGTGTCCTGTTCTATTATCGACGTGCCTTGAGTTTCTGGACGTTCTCTCGCCCACATGTTCGTAGATCTATCAAATGGAGGATTCCTGTGCACGTATTTAGATGCATTATTTAATCCCACTTATTATGAACACTGTAAAATTCATCATACAGGAAGGGGTGAGGAAGAGAACCAAACAATCGTTTGAGTTTAATGTAATTTGAACATGTTGACATTAAATCGTATACTTATAACAAACTTTAAGAAGGTTTATGTTAGCAATCACATGTTCACCCACACGGTGTAACTGGTTAAATAGTGCAAAATAAGGACGACTTTTCGAAAGTTAGTGTCTGATCACTGAAAATGTGACACGGTCATAAGAGAAATCATTATGCGCGATTTTGTACGACGTGTACACTTACTCGAATATTTGAAAACTCTACAAACAATTTGAGTTTTTATTTAAAAAATTTAAGTCATCGGTGGCACGAAATGACTGTCTTCTCTCTATATTTACTGCTGTAATAGAACATTTTCATTTTCTGTTTCAGGCGAATACACGTTATTAGGGGAAGTGTGGTGAAGGTGTTGTGAAGATATTGTTATTTCCCCCAGGTTAGTAGGTGATATCAATCATAGCTAAATCTCTGAAGTGGTTTGCAAAGAGATGATTGATTCTGGAATTCTGAGGAGAGATAAAAGCCTATGATAATAGAAAACGTTTGTATCTCTTTGGAACGAGAACACGTTTATTTAAAACATAGAATTAATCCTTTATGACTAGAGTAGGAAACGAGACAAGTAACTGATAAACATCCTATCTCTTTCTCTGTAGTAAAGTAGTTCATTAAATCCAGTGCAGTGTACGCATGCTCACTAAAAAAGGTTTTAGTATCTGAAATTGAATCGTTGCCATAGCAAACGTCTAACGTCACAACGACAAAGTAAGAAGCGTTAGCGAAGGCCACATGGACATTATTCACGCGAGATACTTCCGGTTTTCAAAACGAGACGAACTTGGTAAAAATACTGGCGTCTTCTATGGCCAGCACCAGTACCAGTACATGGAGTGGAAATCTCCTTCATGTGCCTCTATTCTCGCATGGAAATGTTGAAATATGGGCAAGTGATGTTGTTTTTCTTGTTTATAGCTGGGAAACTGCAATGTTTACACCAGGAAGCAAGAACATTCGATCACTTCGCACGACCTAACATAGTAACAACCTCTACTCATGAGAAACCTATTGTGATTGGTCCAAAAATATAAATCAGCCAATGGTAGAGAGCCATGTATAGAGTCTTGATCACACCGGACATGTTGATGTCGGCATGGCAGACGATGCAAGCCCAGCTGGCAGTAGTCGCTTATCTCGCAGTTTTTACTCAAAATTAAGTATATGATCAGATATAACAAACTATCTGCAAAGACAGCCCATGGTTATATTAGCGTAATAAATTAACATATAGGCTTACTGACCTTATTTCAAGAAACACCGGTCATAGTGATCAACACTACAGATCAGATCTAGATCTACAAGAGAAGAGAGAAGGGTAACCTGTTTTACCTTCGATGTCATGCACAAATCCTTCGATGAACTTTTCGTATCCTTTCCCTTTCTTTCTACTGGGTATGTAGTAGTAGTAGTAGTAGTAGTAGTAGTAGTAGTAGTAGTAGTAGTAGTAGTAGTAGTAGTAGTAGTAGTAGTAGTAGTAGTAGTAGTAGTAGTAGTAGTAGTAGTAGTAGTAGTAGTTGAGAGGCTAGATGTAGGCCGTGAAGCCTTTTGAACGCCCCATCGTAATGTGTTGCGTTATATAACACAAGGTCTTAGCGCAATTTTCCTATTGCGACAGTGTCGCTCATCATAGCTTCTAGATAACGATATGAATGTAGGATCCTTGTCCAGTTGGTTTTTGAAAACTTTAGTAGTCGGTGCAGTCTTGAGCTGAAACGGAAGGTTATTCCACAGGTTAGCAACACGATTACTGAAACAATACTTTCTTAAGTTAGTATTACTACGTTGAACAAACACTTTTCCGTCTGCATTTCTCGTACTGGTACAACTTGGTGACTTAAAGAAGTTGCTCCACTCCACGTCTACGAGATTATTGTATGATTAATAAGTCTCTATTAGGTCACCACGAATCCTTCTTCCTTTTAGTGAGTGCAGATTCAAATACTCTACGCGCTCGCTGTAAGACATCTCCCGACATTCACTCAACAACTTGGTAGCCCTGCGCTGGACTCACTCCACAGCCTCTGACTGTTTTTTTAAATGTGGGTACCAACATCACTTGCCCATATTTCCGCATTTCCATGCGAGAATGGAGGTACATGAAGGAGATTTCCACTCCATGTACTGGTACTGGTGCTGGCCATAGAAGACGCCGTTATTTTTGCAAAGTCCGTCTCGTTTTCGATTTCAAAATGGCCGCTGCGTGAATAACGTCTATGATCAGGCAACAGCTTGGGGGCACCACTCTTTCAACGCCATCTTGATCCGCGGGTCGGTCACTACCAGACACGTTGCCTTTCTGCCTGCAGGGGGCCGATGACTGATGCTGTGACGCACACACAGTACGTTTCGCTCCTTGCATTCCCAGCGCAGACGACAGTCAACAGCGTTACGGCCTGGCCCCCCATCTGTCCGCCCTCGCCCAACGCTCATTACTGCAGTAAAAGAAAATCCACCCTGTTGCGCCAGGAATTCAAAATCCGCAGCCATACCCAGTTTGACTCACTTCCAATGAATCGAACTGCATTCCTGACCGCGCACTCTGCCACCCTGCTCCAACCTTCACCAGCTTTGCTACAAAATTATCTCGGGAAACGCTTGGAGGTGCAGGAAACCCTGGAGGAATGAAATATCACATGTTTCGGACGTAGCCCTTGCTCAGCCTGAATTGTAAATCTGAAGAGAGTTTGAGCAATGTGGTAGAGTGCACTTTATTGAACCACTCATTAAACCATGAAATCATTAAATAAACTATTCATTAAACCTTCGTTAAATCAGGGATTCCTACACCTCCAAGCGATCCTTGTTGTCAGTCTTTTGTTCTGTCTTTGAGAACTAGGCAGTCCATCTTTTACGTACATCTCTCCTGCCTTTCAAACCATAACAGTAGAGAACTTACATCTATCCGTTACCGATGAAACACTTTGTCTAGGTTATCAGCGACGACTGAATGCACTTGTCCTATTATCAAAGGTCTTCACAAAGACACAAACTAGAGCTAAACTGATATGACATATTGAACAGCTTTGCATTTTTCCCCTATGCCCACTCCACATTGACACTCGATTTTAAATATGTGACCCGTTTTCTCGAACTGAGTCTTAACTCGCACGCAGCAAAAACGCAGTGGAGACTGACAAAGGTGATGACGGTGGATTTTGTGCATTTTGACGTTTTGGCGACATTGAATCCTATATACAATTAATTTTGATAATCTAATGTTGGAAAGTTTCTTTTTAGCTTAAAAACACCACAAAATTGCACTTTATTGCACCTACCCATTAGCAGAAAAAGATTTGCTTTGTCTCAATTAGCCCATTTTCGCCGATCGTTTTCCTCCGGTAACCGTAACTGGATGCCATGGAATATTTTGCCAGTATTAATGATGAAGAAATTGAAGAGGAGGAGGAGGAGGAGGAGGAGGAGGAGGAGGAGGAGGAGGAGGAGGAGGGGGAGGGGGAGGGGGAGGGGGAGGAGGAGGAGGAGGAGGAGGAGGAGGAGGAGGAGGAGGAGGAGGAGGAGGAGGAGGAGGAGGAGGAGGAGGAGGAGGAGGAGGAGGAGGAGGAGGGAGGAGGAGGAGGAGGAGGAGGAGGAGGAGGAGGAGGAGGAGGAGGAGGAGGAGGAGGAGGAGGAGGAGGAGGAGGAGGAGGAGGAGGAGGAGGAGGAGGAGGAGGAGGAGGAGGAGGAGGAGAGTCATGAGATCGGCAACAAAGCAGACGAGCCATCAGACGTGGAGATCGACCAACCGCTTATTAGTGTCGGTGTTTTAGCTGAAGTTGCTGCAGACAGCACAGACAGTGACGATGCTGTGCCAGGGTTACTTCCCGGACTTGATCAAACTTGCATCCTCTCGCAGTGCCGATCATCTGTTTTAATCTTCTTTTCAAGTTTGCATACATGTTAAACAAAAGCTTCTATTTTAACTAATCCTAAATTTCTTTTTTCTTTCTTTCTTGTGTGTGTGTGTGTGTGTGTGTGTGTGTGTGTGTGTGTGTTTATGCATGCCGATACATTATTTTCCTCTGTTTTGCATTTTTCTTTGAATAATAACAATCATTTATTGTCAAAATCAAATAATTTTCCATTCATGTATCATCCTACGTTCAGGAATAGATTTTCTCTACCAAAATGCCAAATTTTGAGCTGATGCATGCATCCGTTGCTGAGGAAAAACTGAATAAAGTTGTCAAATCTTTTACCCTTGATTTCTCCAAGCAATTGTCAGAACACCACCTGTTTTTGAGTGAGCATAACTTTAACAGTTATTGGAGAAGACGTTTGATATTTATATCAAATAAAATATACATTATTGCAAATTTTTACGAGTTAAGATTCAGTTTGTGAAAACGGGTCACAATTATATATAAAAGTTTAACTTTAACTTTTATTGCATTGGATCTTCAGTCCATAGCATTAACAATTTTACATTTTGTCATTTATATCGGGAAAATTTGCTGCAGACACCAATGTGTCCAATTTTATACCAGGAAAAAAATGTAATAGCAAACACTGTCCCACCAAATGCACGTTGATAGTTGATTATAAATATTTCCCCCATAGCAGCTGAACTGAGTGCTCTTTAAAGATTTATCCGTGATCGTGAAAGATGCAAATACTAATTTCGATTAAGCACTTAACATACAGACATTCTGATGAACTCATCTGAGGATTTCCCGAGAGTATCTTTCCAATCAAACATATCATATCTTCGCTCCTCCACATCAGAGCAAGCTTACCAAAGATACGCAGCCGAGGTTATATTCCACTTTTTTTAAAGGATCTAATAGCAAAATAAATACACTTTGCAGATAGCAGAAGCTGGATCAAAAAGCTGCTATAGCAATCAAACATGTTACACCAAAAACGATTCTCAGTGCAGCTACAAAAACTCCCATTTAAAGACTTACTTTGCGAGTAGAAAGATCATCACATAACTAAACATGAGTAACCCTTGCCTCCTTGAAAGTTGGAGATCTCAGAAGTAGATAGGTGTCGGTTTCTTAAAGAGAATCGCGTCCCTCGTAAACAAAGGTAGGGGGTAGCGACGCTCTATTCTGAAGGTTATTTTTTAACCAAAGGTTCACCTGCCACGCATCGAGAAATTAACACAATCAATTTTCGAATGGGTTTTGAACATTACCTGTCATGGTCAAGTTCAAGCATTTCGAATCAGGCACAATCAGGTGGGAATATAAACATTTATAAGTGTGTAGAAAGAAGAGGGAGGTTTTGGGCCGGTTACACCCACAGTCTGCACCAGATTAAACGTTTCGCAAGGAAATACTGCTCTTTCAATGAACAAACGAAGACCTATTTTCTGCAGCGGAATTTTTTTTACCTACTTGTGACAGTCATGTCTGAGGGTATTTTATGTATAATACATAAACATGTCCACAGATGTAATAACAATATCTCTCCGGCAGCAGGAAAAACTATTTGAATGAAACGTGTTTCACAGCAGGTCTAAATCTACAGCAGAGAACACTTTCACATATTGTAAAGGACAAAAACACAGGAAGAATAATCTGAAACGTTAATACAAAGGCTGTCCACAACGAAACAGATTATGTAGTTTTGAGACCATTCTTTTTATTTGTAGTTACGATGAACTGAATTGAAATAAAAGGGAAACAAGTGGAGGGGCGCAACTTAGAGAATAATTAAATCCTCCTTTTGATGAAAGAGGCCTCAGGAGCTTCATAAGACAAGTTACGATGTTGTATGCAGAGATCTTGCTGTTTTCCGGTGATCATTCTTGAGATCTGATGCCTGCTCTCATCGACCCCTATGTACTTTGCAAGATTGGGGTTTGCATTTTGGTGAGGTCGTGTCGAGGGTTTTGGAAACGTGTACAGAGGCTCGTGTCAGGTGGCTGGTCTACCTACTTATCTGCCTTCCCTCTCCGCAGGTGAATGAGAAGGTGGGCCTAAGGCCCCCACACCGCCCGCCGGACGCCCCCCCCCCCCCCTCACCCTTCCCCATTTACCCGCTCTCCCACCTTCTCGTTTGCCTCATCCCACACGTTCATATCTCTCCCCAGTCTCTCTTCCTGGGGGATCTGTCTTTCATCTTTACTCTGCGCTCTCATGGGGCCTGCCTTTCGACAAAGTCGCTAGAAAAAGTAAAAGATTTGTAAATCAAATTCGCCGACAATAATTCTAAACCATGTTTTAGCTCCCCTGTCGAGCGGCTCTGGTCTCTGTTTTGCTGTCGGGCAAGCTACCAACACGAGGAGAGCGACGTTGGAAAGAGAACTGAGGACGGGTTTGGCGAACTGGGTAAGAAGGGGGTAAAGGTGGTATTGCAATCATGGGAGGAGATTTTTGTGGGTGGGGAAAGGCGGGCTAAGCGAAGGAACGGACCCACCCCGGGTGCAAAGGCGTCGGAGGGTTACGGGTTTCGGGTGGGGAGAGGGCGGGGAGTGCCTCATCAATATTACATCAAAGTCCCGGCAGGGCTTAACGGCTCCGCCTTTGATCTGGGTATTAGTGAGGAATAATGAACTCGAGACCCCTATCCATCAAGGCCCTCGCCGAGTCTGTCAACACGACTCGAGGTCAGACGGAGTCAGCACTTCCACTACCTCCACCCGTCTGGACTGCTGGCGTAGAGCTATCGATGTACGGCCTTTCCAGACTCGACTGTTCTACTCCCTCAGACTTGGCACAGCCACTGAAGTTTTTACCTCGCAGTTATAGAACGAGCCATCGAGTGAAGGAGTGCTTAAAGTAGGCCTATGTTTCTAAGGAAATGAGTCATTGAAGCCAGTTTTCTTTTCCCAGAAAGTTTTTAGATGAGAGTTGCTTTGGGAAGTAAGCGGTGGGTGAATACAGTGAAAAGTCCATCATTGTCGCAGTATTAGTCAGACGATACGTTTTCTGATACACTGATAGCTAGATGCATGGTTGCATGTGCATTTAAAGGTCCTATGAACGAAAAGACAAGGTCAATCTCATCTACAACACTGAAAACATCCGCATTCATATGAAAAGTGAAATGTAAAGTGATTCCAGATAGCATCGTTGCTCAGAAATTGCAGTGGCCCATCACGATAGAAAATCATTTTGTGTATGTTTATATCACTAGTTTTTTTTCTTCCTTTATTCTCTCTTTTTATTTAATGCGGAATAGCCTACATTTAAAATCTTCATACTGCTATGTATAGACTGTCAAAAAAAGATGATGATGGCAAATGTACTGAGCGCGCGCGTGCGAATGCACGTATGCACACACAACCACAAACGCACACACACACACACACAGACACACACACACACACACACACACACACACACACACACGCACACACACACGCACACACACAAACACTCAATACAGCGGGTAGATGAACAAGCAAAAACATAGCAACATCGAGAAATAAAACAGAAAATGTCTTGGTTGTCTAGAGAAAGGACGACAAGGGGTCAAAAAGTGCAGAGAGGTTCAACAAAATAAGCAAGAAAAACATATACAAAGGAAAATAGATCGTGCAGAGGCAGGAATTGGAAAAAAGGCAGTCAAACGCATTCTTGGGCGCACATCGCTCGGGTGTCGACTTTCTGGTCGACTTTCCTATACCGCTGGAGGTGGGAGGGACACACCACAATGGATTACAGCAGATTTCAAGGAGAGGATTACTTCAGGGTGGTCCCTCCCTCACATCTGCTGTCAGACTGTGGGAGTAGAGGCGGAACACTCCTTTTTCCGCGTCGCTTTAGGTTCATCAGAAACGTCTCAGACAATCCTTCGATGGCATTTTAGATTTTCAACTCCAGTCTTTTCAATTGTGCTCAGAAACGTGTAGTGAAAGACGACTCCTCGAGAACTATGAAACTGGCCTTTTATTGAACAGGTACGATGATGTTAAAGGCTGGAGTTACGTAGGACGAAACTGTGTTTGCTCGTCAGAATAAATCTGTTGAGTTCAGCTGCTCTTAATGAAGAAAAGGAATGGAAGGAGGTGGATGACAAGGAGAAGGAGGAGAAGGAGCAGAGGGAGGAGAGGGAGCATAGGGAAGACAAGCAGAGGGAGGAGGAGGAGCGGGAGGAGGAGGAGGAGGAGGAGGAGGAGGAGGATGGAGGTAGGAGGAGAGGAGGATGTTGAGGAGGAGGACGGGGGGAGGAGGGAGGAGCAGAGTAGGAGGAGAAGGAGGAGGAGAAGGGAGGAGGGATGAGAGTAGAAGGAGGAGGAGGAGAGGGAGAGAGGAAAGAGGAACGAGATGAGTGAAGGAAGAGGAAGAGGAAGAAGACAAGAGGAAGGAGGAAGAGAAAGAGGAGGAGAGGAGGAGGGATGAGGAGGTAGAAGGAAGGATGGAGGAGCAGGGTGGAGTGGACCAGGCGAGGGGAGGAGGAGCAGGTAGCAGCCCGAGGAGGGCAGGAGAAGGAGGAGAAGGATGAGGAGGGCGGAGGAGAGGAGGAGGAGGAGGAGGAGGAGAGGAGGGGGAGGAGAGGAGAGGAGCAGACGATGAGGAGGAGCAGGACGAGGAGGAGGAAGGAGGAGGAGGAATGGAGGAGGATGGGAGGAGGAGGAGGAGGAGGAGGAGGATGGAGGAGGAGGATGAGTGAGGACGGAGGAGGAGGAGGAGGAGGAGGAGGAGGAGGAGTTATTCGATTAGTAGGAGTGAGTAAGGTATCGAGAGGAGGAGGATGACATAGGAGTATGGAGGTCTTGAGGGATGGTGATGTGCAGGATGCCTATGGCTTCCGCTGATACTCTTAGGATTCTTAGTAGGAGTGATGATTTTATTATTGTATTGGAGGAGGAGGTAGGATGAGGTCGGTGCGTGCGGAGTGAGTAGGCGGTAGGAGGAAGATGATAGTAGGGATGGGATTAGGAGGAGGAGGAGCAGGCTAATGAGTATTAGGCGGATTATTGGCCGAGTAGTCTGTGGGAGTGAGTGGAGGCGGGAATATGAGGAGGAGATGGGAGGAGAGTAGTAGTAGGAAATTAGGCGGCGTTAGAGGGCTGATTATGAATGATCCTGAGGAGGGAGGAGGAGCAGAGTAGTAGGCAGACTACTACGACTACGACGAGGAGGATGGGAGGAGGGGGGCGGAAAGTAAGGAGGAGGAGTCCGGGACAGGAGATTGAGGAGGAGGGGATGGAGGCTTTATTATTAATTACCGGGCTCAGGGGCGCTATCGGAATGGGGTCGTGGGTCGGGTGACTGTTAGTGCGGTGGGCTGGCGAGGGCATGGGGAGGATTGGGAGATGAGATGAGGCTCTGCGGAGCTGGCTTCGTTCGGACGGAGGAGATCCGACTTGGCTTCTTACGCTAGACATAGGTAGAAGACCGGAGGATAAGACAGTCTGAGTCCGACAGTACGGAGATGACATCGTCTTATGCCCGCCAAGCGGTAGACGGAGGACGCTGATAACTCGTCCGACATTAGCGCAGTCCCACAGGATGCTTTACGCTCATACTGGCTGGATTGCGGCCATTGGCAAGCTCGTGCACACAGAGTATGAGGATGACACGCTGCAGAGGAGGACAGGAGGGAAGAGGAGCGGAGAACACGTACGTGTAGAATAGCCATGGCCGGAGGAGGAGGATTGGCGGACAGGTCCGGAGGACGGTTTTGATTGCAACGGGGAGGATGATGAGGATGATGAAGGCGATGCTTAGGATCGTAGGCAGGCTTACTACTACGACGACGACGACGACGAAGAGGAGGAGGATGAGGAGGATGATTAGGAGTAGTAAGTATGATTAGGATGATTACTACGTACGACTACGAGGAGGTATGATGGACGTCGGCTCCAGGACGGGGTGCAGGGGGGAGGTGGGGAGGGAGGGAGGAAGGATGCGGACCCAGGTGAGGAGAGGAGGAGGATGAGGGAAGAGAGGATTAAACGGAGGAGGAGGAGGAGGAGGAGGAGGAGAAGAGGAGGAGGAGGAGGAAGGAGGAGGAGGAGGAAGAGGAGGAGGACAAGGAGGAGGAAAGAGAGGAGGAAAGAGAAGAGGAAGAGGAAGAGAAGAGGAGAGGAGGAGGAAGGAGGAGGAGCAGGACGAGAGGAGGAGGCGGAGGAGGAGAGGAAGAGGAGAGGAGGAGCAGGAGGAGGAGGAGGAGCAGGAGAGCAGGAGGAGCAGGAGGAGCAGGAGGAGGAGGAGGAGAGAAGAGGAGGAGGAGGAGGAGGAGAAGGAGGAGAGGAGGAGGAGGAGGAGGAGGAGGAGAGCAGACGAGGGAGGACGAGGAGGAGGACGAGGAGGAGGAGGAGGAGGAGGGAGGAGGAGGAGGAGGAGGAGTAGGAGGAGAGGAAGAGGAGGAGCAGGAGGAGGAGGAGGAGGAGAGGAGGAGGAGGAGGAGGAGAGGAGGAGGACAGGAGGAGGAGGAGGACGAGGAGAGGAGAGAGCAGGACGAGGAGGAGGTGGAGGTTAGGAGAGGAGGAGCAGGAGGAGGAGGAGGAGGAGGAGGAGGAGGAGGAGGAGGAGGAGGAGGAGGAGGAGGAGGAGGAGACGAGGAGGAGGAGGAGGAGGAGGAGGAGGAGGAGGAGGAGGAGGAGGAGGAGCAGGACGAGGAGGAGGAGAAAGACAGGAGGAGAAAGACAGGAGGAGAAAGACAGGAGGAGAAAGACAGGAGGAGAAGGACAAGGGGAGGAGGAAGACAAGAGGAGAAGGAGGAGGAGGACAAAAGGAGAAGGAGGAGAAGGACAAAAGGAGGAGGACTAGAAGAGGAGGAGGCGGACAGGGGAAAGAGTAGGACAAGAAGAGTAGGAGGAGGACAAGAGGCAGAGGAGGACAGGAGGAGGAAGAGGAGGAGGAGAACACGGACGTGGAGAAGAGCAATGGCAGGAGGAGGAGGAGGAGAACAGGCGGAGAGGACGGGTGTGATAGAAAAGGAAATGTGAAAGAAGAAAGAACAGGATGAGCAGAAGCAACAGCAGCAGAAGGAAGTGAAGAGGATGGGGAGTTAGAAAAGTAGGAGTAAAGGGAAAGTGGAGGAAGAGAGAGAGAGAGAGAGAGAGAGAGAGAGAGAGAGAGAGAGAGAGAGAGAGAGAGAGAGAGAAAGAGAGACAGACAGACAGACAGACAGACATATAGATAGACAGGCAGAGACAGACGGAGAAAGACGGAGAAAGACGGAGAAAGACAGACAGACAGACAGACAGACAGACGGACGGACAGACAGAAGGAGGGACGAACGGATATACGGACGGACGGAGGGACGAAAGTATAGACAGACAGAAGGATGGAGGGACGGACGGACGGATGGACGGACAGTCGGACGGACAGAGAAACAGTTAGGGACACGAATAGTGAAATACAGCTGCTTTTTCATTAACATTGTTCGAAACATATGACAACATAATTGGCTCTGTCCATTTCCTTGGTTTTTGTTCAGGGATTAAACTTCTCTCGAATGTGTTCTGTTCGTGGGGGATTGGATGAGTGGGAGACACATTTCACACAGTAATGATAGTCAGAGCTGGTTCACATCCATCTTTGACGTCCTTCACTAGAGTTTGGTACTGAATTATCGACTGCTCCAAAAATGACGTTCAGGTCGAAACCTCAAACCCAACATTTTCTCTGCATTTACTTGGTCAATGCGTCTCCACTACCTTCATGGCAGCACTGTGTGATAAACTAGACATTCACGGTACTATTGGTCATTGCAAATTCACGTGAAACTTGTAACATCTGCTCAATGAAAGACTATTTGACTATTCAACTTGACATATTCCATTATACTTAACACTTGTTACCATACTGGATTGCTTTTGAATCGCAAGACTTAATAAAATTTGTTAAACTTTTTCGTGTCAAAAGCTAATTTGCAGGTCAGTAATTTTGCCAGTTTGACATCAGTGGCAAAACATCTTGGCATACGCATCTTCACCGTTAGGCTAAAAGTTGAGCAAGAAAAAATGCAGTTATCTTGCTCCATGAGTCTCCAGACCCAAAGTCACTGTAGTATTACTGAAATCATACAACGTTTGAGGAAAGTGAATAAGGACAAACTCCAGTAAGTATGTGAAAAAAATTTATTTCCTACCGAGAATGTAAACGTACAGGTTCAAAATGTGAAATTCGGGGAAAATCAACGATTGTTGATGACATGTCATGTCTATGTCATGAGAATGATACCTCTTATGGAAGCACCTATATGGAAGTACCTACGGTGTGAGGCTGCGATGAACTCGTAAAGAGGACAGTCAGAAGAAGCCGTGATTGCTACCTAAAAGACAGACAAACAGGAAATGGCAAAAAGTTATCCAGAGACCGTGCATTACCAGCCAGCGAGAGGAGAGGTCCAAACGCTTGTTCACAGCTACAAGGCTATCTTGGAAAGTTGATTTGTTTCCCTTTGAGGATAAAACAAGAAAATAAATGCTTCATTGATGTCGGTTCCGTCATAACGATCCTCGCTATTTCATTCCCTTCAACAAGTGACAACTTTTGAGGGTGGTCAAGCAAAACCTTTAACAAGCTATGTGGCAGGTTGTCGTGGGGACTCCCCAACCAGGCAATAAAAGTGTTAATGTGAAATAAGATGCCACCGCTACTGTGCAAAATACCTCGTACGAAAAAACGTCAACAAGAAATATCAACAAGCATGTAAAAAAAGATTATTGGCACGTTGACGCTAAATAACGCAAACCTGTCCTCTGCGTGTTCCTCTGTCACAAGGGCCGCAATAGTAGACTTTCATTGCTCTCAGTGTAAACAGGAGTAAGTGTCACTAAACATATCACGCGTGAGAAAAAGGACTATCACCAGATATAAGGAGTTACTGATGCAGAAAGAAAGCTTTATATTGCGGTATTTACTTTGGGATATCAATTCCGTGTTAGCTCCGATGACTACATGTACAGTAGTTTATCTTATATTTATGTGTTCATTCAACATTGTTTGGATTCACTAGTCTCATATTAGCCGTTACCCGCTCACAACGTAAAGTTTGAAGCTTTTCTTTTTTATCTTTACTTCTTTGTTTTACTCAGAGAAAGCTTAAGACATTCTTCAGTGATAACTGAGTGGATCTAATACAGGTTTTACTTGAGAATATACATGTATATATTTTAGCTCTGTTCCCTGTGGAAATTTCGAAAGTCTGCTGTTGAGTGGTGAACTCTTCACTATCACAGTTGAGCACTGGCAAGCACACTCCAATGTTATGTTGATTCACAGCGTGACCTTCGATTCCAACGACGCGATTGAGCGGCAGCTCTTACTTCATTATCCAATAAATTACAGATGATGTAGTTCACCTCAAAGACTGCCTGGAAAACAAGATGTTCAAACAATGGCAATTCTGCACATTTCATCACGGAAATGCTTACATCCTCTCTATGGAATGCTGAACATGTCTCAATAACAGCGTAAACATAATTGCTGAGATGTATGTTTGCAATTAATATAAATAAAAACAACTCTCTTGGCTTATGACAACAAATCAATGCACACTACTAGCAGAGTTGTTAAAACCAGGCGAAGTTACCTCTCCTGCACAAGATTCTGAGTTCGATAGAAATCGTTTACAATGTCCGCATTCCTTGCCAGAACATATAACACAAAGGGCAGAGTGTAAATTTGTATTGTAAGCATCATTGCTCTCAACATCCAACAAACCACCTCCAAGAAATGTGTGACTCGCCCAAAATGACGCCGTGGACAACTGCAAAGAAGACGTACAAACAGAAAGCGTTATTCTTGGTAGGAAACATCTTACAATTGCCTAGTCGGTGCACGTTACACGTGGTATAGAACAAAGTCGGGGTAGTGCAAATAAGATGAGAGGTAGATAATGCATCCAAATAAATGATCTAAAGCACTTCCAGTCAGGGCTCTGGGCTCGAGCAACGTTTGCATGCCCACAGTTCCACGTGGGTGAGAGAAGGAGGTGCGCAGAGGGCCAATCTGTACAGGAACGGTAATGCTCGGTGAGGAAATACACAAACGTGTGCTTATATAAACCACTGGGAGTTACAGTAGACACAAACGGCGTTCATGAATGTTCTGATGTATTTCAACTCGAAAAAATACCCACAACCAATGTATTAATCACACAGTCAAATACACACAATGACGGGAAAACATCTTGCATTAATTGAGTCAGACCATAGTGTAAAATCAAGCATGCAATTTTCCTACTGTTATAACATGAATGTTCACTTGTCACTCATATCCGTCTTTCAAAACATCAGATGCCCTTGGAAATGTTCAGGGTTGGCTTGGAAGAAATAGTAGATATGTAATGCGCAATTGTACACTTGAAATACTTTGTTCCAAGTATATTTGTCGGCGACAGCTGGCAGAAGAAATAAAACCTGTTCATATGATATAATGCAACAAAATCAGTTGCTTAAGTCACTTTTCTTCTTATTCGAGACAATTCTACAACCACTTTTTCGTGGATTTCCAATGTATGAAACTGGCATTATATAATTCTTAGAAGAGCAATCTATACGCTTAGAAAGGAAATGTCAGAGGTAGATAATAAACAAGCACGCTCTACAGGGTCTATGATATAAAAAGCTACTCCGAACAAACAAATAGTGTACTTTTGAGTGTTTTATCAATTTTTCAATGTTTTGCAATAAAAGAGTACTGTCGACAGAGGTAATTAAGGTGTTATCAGTTTCGTTGATTCTAATGCAATTTTGGCAAGTAGAACAAAGTACACACACCCTCAAATAGTGTACTGGGCTGAAAGGTCTGTCAATGCCAAATATACAGGTACGAATTACTGACAAACTGTGTTCTGTCAAATCCAAAACTCTTTCGGCTGCAAGCGTTCTCACAATGAAAAAACGTGGTTCATGTAAGCCACGTGGACAACTGGCAGCGACTTCTGGCAAAAATGAAAGACGAAGCAAAACTTCCATCGCTAGATATGTCAGCACACCAAGAATTCCGCTCTAGTTGAAGCGTGGACTCCAAGGTTATCCAACGAAGTGGCTGGGATACACACCTTGGCACGCACACTGAATCCAACTTCGCCTCATGACAGAGAGTAACTGGCTATTTCCAACAGCTACGTATCACTTTAACGAAGGTCCATCTGACTGTGACCTACACAGAAATATATCTGACTAACACAGCAGAAGCAAAGTTAATGGCAAAACTGCATCACGATCAAAACTACAGGTTGCGTTATACTCTTGCGACGCACACGCACACGTAACAACAACTATTTTCCAAGTCACAGATAAGACGAACGAGCCATCGCTTCAACAAAGAGCTATGCCAACGACAAAAACCCAGTCTATCACTTCACACTTTCCAGTACAGGCTAAACCAGA
Source organism: Theodoxus fluviatilis (assembly GCA_034096865.1). NCBI lineage: Eukaryota > Metazoa > Mollusca > Gastropoda > Cycloneritida > Neritidae > Theodoxus > Theodoxus fluviatilis. Next base: position 26,187 of record JAWQFJ010027083.1, read on the forward strand.
CATCACGATTTTAATAAATCACCACTTGTTCCTAAGTCTCTACCCTGATAGTATCACAATAGCAATACTTGTCATGATCAACACGACATCATTTACACAACAGCAAAACATCGTGAAGTCCGTGTGAGTATTAGGAGTCATGAATTTGAAAACACGTCAAAATACCAATCCATGATCACATTTACGCACAAAGCCTTTCATGCATATAATTAAAAATCGAGACAATCTACTCTAAGTTCAGAATGATGTAGACCCGATGTGTCCTGTGAATCAGACCTCTTCGATAGCTATACCGGTACATACATGGAGGATGCGTTGAAACCTACTCAGTGACGCGTGGTGACGCTTTCTAAAGGACTCGCGTTTGCTCAATGGCGTTTGGAGATTGTTTTTGACTTGTGGGTCCTACTGAGATTTGACAGAATGCTCCCGCGATAGATAAACGGGTGTGAATGCCATCATTTACAACTTTAAAAAAGAGTATCAGACACTTGAACATCTTCTTGCTGACGTGTCTCACTGTGGTAAAAAGGCATCAGTGACTGATGCTCTGTGGTAATTCTGCATTGAAACTGTTAAAGACAAGGGTATCTCAACTGCACACAGTTAATCAGCCTTTCCGTCTTTCATAAGAAATTTCAGGGTTAATTCCAGGGTAATAATTTGATAGCAGTTTTGTCTCTGTTAACCTGTGTCCAGCCCATTCCCCTTTCACACTTGCACGACAGGCGGTGTCTTTTGCATAGAGTGCAGAAAGCAATGACAATCATTATGTTGGAGTTTGCATAAGAGCATTCACGCTACGCTAGCAGGACTTGATCCGGGACTTCTCCGAGGTCGATCATTCTGATGACAGAACTAAATTAAGTCATATGTACAAGAGGCTCTGTTTGCCAAGTTGCATAGAACAAAATTTCTGCCTGTACTCAAGTACCTCTTCCATGTATCTCTCAGGAAACTTTACACCACAAAGGGGTTGTTCACATATTGACTTTCACCGTCGGGCAATAGATGTTCTTGCAATGTCAGGGCTCAATACAAATAATTCTACATACATTGAAGGGCCGTAATGAACAACACAGCGAAAGGGATTTGAAAATATTCTGGCGATATTTTGCCGCAAATCAATCTTGAAAACCAAATGAGATTGGGTTAGGAAGACAAAAGGAAGAAAAATGTACTGAAACTTCAAATGGGTCGCCTCAGTAATGAGTTGCAAAGTTTGGGATGACTGTTGTGTGAGCGTGTCCATACACGTATGTGTGAGTATGCATGCCCAATAAATGGGAGTGTTTCATAATGTGTGTGGGTGCGTGGATGGACGCATGGCTATATTTGAGTCTGCTACGCATTTGTGGCTGCATCTGCTTTTGTGTATTTGCCTGCATGCGTATCACCTGGCGTGTAAGTCTGATAGCTTCTTTGTGGCAGTTAGAATGTACGGACTTAATGAAGGATTGCCGAAGAGAAGAGAGAGGGAGAGGAGAGAGAGAGAGAGAGAGAGAGAGAATAGAGAGAGAGAGAAAGAGAATAGAGAGAGAAAGAGAATAGAGAGAGAAAGAGAATAGAGAGAGAGAGAAAGAGAGAGAAAGAGAGAGAGCGGGGGGAGGAGAGAGCGAGGGGGAGAGGGAGAGCTCATTTTGAACTGAATAGACGAAAAGTAACATAAAGAGTTGTTGTTTTTTTACACTGAGACAATACAAAGAAACGTCGACAGGGCTAATATATAGCAATAATTGGGGAAAATTTCTTTCAACAAGATTGATTTCCTGCCCTAATATTACGTATAAGTTTTACTGTACTGAACGTGTCAGCCTGAATCCAGATCGTGACATCTTACAAAAGACCTTTCCCTTTATGACGATATCATGAGGCTCATGCAAGCAATGTGAGAAACAGAGACCCTTTCGGTAAAAAGCACAAAAACGTGACTCACAAACATCTGCATTTTCATTCGTTCCAAGGAATATCTCAGGGCTCGAATCAAAGTGAATGCATGGTGCTAAAATGTGCACTATGAAATTCAGCTAAACACTCGATGGCATAGTTTACAATACATTCAGTTAACGATCTCCAAGAGTCTTATATAGAACTTGAATGCATTATTTGGTTTCTGTTTACAAGACCTTCAATTATAATGATTCATTTCAAAATGTTCCATTGAAACCTGACAGTTTCATCTTCAAGAGGCATAAACGGACAGAAATATTCACATGTGAAAGTAGGAGGGTCATAGAAGTGAGCAATTGCCAAATTGAAGATGAAAATGTCCATGCTTGGCATTGTTGATGGTGATTAATTGTGGTAGATGACCTGCCTTTGACATGAAACCTTTGTATAGGTTGATGATGGAATAGCCACAAGAACGCGTGATATGAAATGTGGACAATGTAAATGAGAAAGAAGAGAACAAGACGGACAGAGACGCAGAAGAGACACAGACGCTGCGATGAGAATATGACATGGTTTAAGAGAAACAAACAAGCAATGTTGTTGTTTCTAATGAGTAATCTGAAGATGTGCAGGAAGAAACAGATACAGTGTGTAAGAACATCGACTGCGATAAGTCGACAAAGGTCAAGAAGAAAAGCTTAAGACAGTTGCGAACTGCATAATGATGTATCAAACATGAAAGGCTTTATTTGTTGAAATACGGAAGTGAGGTGCAAAGATAAAAATTAGATAAATTTATCCCATGACAATAACGTTAAAAGTCTGGCAAAAAATACTGATGACTAATGCGCAAATCTGCACATGACACGTAATGACAGATGAACTAACCCCAACGTATTTGTACTAACATGACAATATTTGCATTACTGGCTGCAGACAAACTTTTCACAAAAAGAAGACACAAACAACTTATTTTAAAAAAAATCTTGTAAGGAATATGTTCCTTCTTGCCTGGCTGATCAACAACCAGTTTGGTGCCACGAAACCCAACGAGAATGTAGCAATTGTGGGTTATATCACAGTCAGTCTGAGAGAACAAAGACGTGTATATCACAATCATATGTACAGGTGAAAACTGAAGTTGCAGGAGAGCAGAAGCCACAGCCTCACGCTTGGCATGCTTCTGGGAGAATCTCTTCGCTGTGGCCCTCTCAAAGGCATTGGCTGGCTCCACAGCGGAGGCTTCATGCTTGCATCAGGCTTTCCCTTTCGGGAATGGCAAAGTATTGGGTCTGTTTCAAATCCTGCTCGCAACTGGCTCTCTCTGTGATGCACTCCAACAAGACCAGGGGGAAAAAGAGGGAAAAAATCACATCGAAACCACGTCCACCGATGCCACCTCAAACGGAAGATGGAAGGCTATGCTTTAGCTTCCATGCAAACATCTCTCTTCATGTCGATGTCTGGAATGTTTGTCTCGTTAAATCCTACGGACTTTGCACGTAATCAAGTCACTGGCAAAGCCTGTTACAAACACACAGGAGACAGAACTGATTTTCATGCCAAAATAGTACACTTCACGACTCCAATCCAAAACTTGTGCACATTTGTACATTCCTGACACCGCCAGAATCTACCACAGGAATAAATGTTTGCCTCCCATCCACTCCCCCCGCGGCCACCATCTGTCCAACTCCATTGGACACTGACGATACAAGGGAAGCAACTCTTGATATGAAACGTCGGTTTCACATTGTCAACAGAGGGGAGGCAACTTGCACACCCCTCTTCCTCCCCTCCCCCACCCCACCCCGATGAAGGCTAATAGGCAAGGTTTGTTGAGTTTCGCGTTGGAGTATATAGAACACAATTTGACCAAGCACAGACTAGCGGCACATCGAGAAGGTGGTGCCCAGTTCTGACACTGCCTATGACACGGAAAGGTCAATGTTGGTTCAAGGGAGGCAATCCACGTCAAACACAAAGGAAATTACTCTTTACGTCGCTCCACCCAAGTCGTCCCGCAAGGTCCACTGCTGCAGCAGAAGGCTGCACCAGGCCTGACGTCACTCCTTCAGCCGCGGATCATGTCTGCGTAGTCTGGTACCCAGTCAGATTCTGCAGGTTGTTGGCGTCAGGGGCCGTCTTGCCGCTCTCATGAATGACTTGGTCCAGAGGAATGTCGAACTCGCTCTCCTGCAAGGCAAGGACAGAAACCAGCTCTAAGGCAGCGCGCATGACAAAACATCATAGGCACATTATCATCAGTTTCTTCATTAAATTGTTTTTCTATGAACCAGGCTGAATGGTTCTGGGTCATGACTCACGTCCACAAAAAGCTGGGCGTCAAATTAAGTCATGTCTGGATACATTGCTTTTACGTCAAAGGTGTTTTTTTCCTCATCATTCATATTTTCTTCATATACTTTTTATATAACTGGTTCGAACAATCTTATTTGGGTTAATGCAACAACGAACAAGTACCTAGCATCAGAGCAAAGTTAGTTTATACCTGAACTGTATTCAGAATAACTGCATCCATACACCCTGCTTTTCGACTCTTCGGGAAAGCAACAGAATTACCGGTCAAAGGTTAGTGTGCGACGTTGCCTACATCACTCAACATGACATCCGCATTAGTAGAAAAATTAGCCTCTCTGCTGATGAGCTGTGCTGAATGTTTCTCAGTCATGCTTCTTGCTAGTGATGGTGAGGAGGAAGATATAGTTCATTATCATGCAGTTCCATTCCATGCTAGTAGCAATAACTGGCAAATTGTGTCACATGCTCATTAACATCTATTTCATACTACCGAGTTGACGAAACACATTTCAGTACAGAACGTATTGTTGACAACGAGCAATGACCACAAATGCTACATACAATTAATCTGTACTTCTTCTGCAGACATGGACGTATGAATGCTTTACTCGAATTTCTGCATTGCTTAATATATAAAAAGATGGATCATTATTGAATAAGATAATGATGTAATCCATTCCAAAGTAAATTAAATCGTAACTATGATACTACTACAGTCCAAGAAATGTTAAACAAATGGTTTCATACTAAAGATATACCAAATGACTAGGGCAAGAACTCGAAATAAATGGTTTCCTTGTTTTACACACCCTGTTAAAAAGTTGACAATTCATTGGTGTCAGAGGTTACAAACTGAGGAAGTTAGGAATTTTGCAAGAATTTGAACGAAACGAACGAAACGCTTACTGTGCGACTGTTGGTCAACTAGAACTGCAATCGCAAGAACTGGTGATTGTAATTTCCTTCTAATGGTAATCACAACAAGCCGATGTAACTGCCTTGTTTCGGCTTTTGTCTTCGTTCTGTTTGCATTGAACCTCTGCTGCTCCTTCACTCCATTCCTTCCTTCTGGTATCTTAGTATACATCCCATCGTCTCCGACACCGTGCAGACTCATTTGCCAACCCTCCTTTACTTTCTTCTAACTTTATTGCTATTTCTTTCTATACAGTTGTGCTTGTCTCGTCCATTTCTTGTTACTAACCCAATTTCCGCCCTCTCCTTCTTCAGTACATGTGTACGTCTCCATTCGTCTGTCCAAATATGTGCGTGTGTGCGTGCATTCATGTGGGTGCGTGTGTATGTGTGCGTATGTTTGTGCGTGAGTATGTGCGTGCGTGGGTGTGTGTGTCCGTGTGTGTGTGTGTGTGTGTGTGTGTGTGTGTGTGTGTGTGTGTGTGTGTGTGTGTGTGTGTGTACATGTGTCTGCCTCTTTCTTTTCTCTTGTGTCTCTAACCATCACTTCATCAATCCGTCCGCCCTTCGTCTCTCTCTCTCTCTCTCTCTCTCTCTCTCTCTCTCTCTCTCTCTCTCTCTCTCTCTCTCTCATTTTCCCCTTCTTAACTTACTCCCTTCAAGTACTGTTTGGCTTTTCTCCTGATCGATCTCTCACTCGTGTACATCATGCCTATATTTCCAAAGTGCCTTCACAACTTTTCGAAAGCGTTACTACCACACCATAATCTGTCAGTGTTTGCAAAACTATCTCATACTATATATGAATTCAAGTTTTGAAATGCACATAGTGAACCAGAGGAAATCAAGCGCAGTAGCTTCACACATTGTCGGTGAAAAAATTTTGAACAGCACGATTGGCACACGTGTTTAAGCAATCTTTACTACCTTCATTTTTGGGATAGATTATGTGAACAACTTGAGAGAGGGAAATCAAGTCGCAAAGTGCAAACTTGTTGGAAATGATAAAAGAAAGCTAATGTTGCAATTTTAAATCCAGATTTCAAACTGCAGCATTTTGCAATAAAACAAGATGTGCAAAGGCTTCATACAAAAAAGGCATTATTGAATTCATATCCATAAAAATTTACGATAGCATTCGAATAAGACAGTATGCATACCGAGAGTATGCAATACATACGGGTTTCTTTCGACCGAAACTCTCCCATATCTTGAACAAGGCGACCAAGCAAACCAAATGATGAAAGCAGGTCATGGAACAAAACAAAAAGTCTACTTGCATAAAACAGACAAATGCAGGAAAGACACCTGCCGCTTGTCCCCCGACAGATGCCAACAGTGCAAAACTTCAAAAACCCATGGAAAGAGTCAACACCGACAAGCCTAGAGATCGATAAACCATATGGCAAGCTCCACTCAGGTCGGCAACGATGACCTTCCACCTTGCAGCAGGTCTGAGAAGACATGAGAGATTGACTACGCACGACACGGAGACACACGAATACGCCGAGAGGCATATCCCATTGAACTAACGGCAAGCAGATGCAGAGGAGGACTACGATGTTCAATGTGCAACGATGAACTACGAAGGGAGTATTATGCACGGAATGAATCAATGAGAAGTGGACAACACTGAAACAAGCAAAAAACCCGTGACGGGCGAGACGCGGCACGGCATGATGGACACAGGAGGATCGAGGAAGATGGGGAGTCGGTGATACAACATGAAGCCAAACAGACAGAAGACGGATGGACGGACGGATGCATGGACGGAGAGAGAGACAAAAAAGCAGGGCGTACCTCTGAAGAGGATTGGTCCCCTATGCCACAGTGGGGACACCCTCGCCAGCTCAGCAGGCATGACTTCCGTTTGGGCGACTCGTTGGCAAGGGTGAAGTCAAACACACGGGAAGTGGGGCTTGGGGAACGAGGGGGCAACGGCGCCAGTTGCAGCTCAATCGCCTCTACTCTCAGCACGGTCGGGAAAGACAGAAGAGAGAGAAAAGTGAGAAAGATGAAGGAGATGTAGAAAGGAAGGACTTGCTAAATGTAGAGGAAAGCCTGTGGCGAGATGAAAGTCTGAGCAAAGTAAATTGCTCTGTAGAAGATGAAGATTCTAATGACCATCAAGAAAAGCAAGAATCAAGATCAAATGGGTGAGTTAGAAATATATTACCTTCATTGCAAGAACAAGTATTGAGTAGAAAAGAGGACAACAGGACACTCTCTGATAGAAAACCGCCGTTGACAGATAAGACTTTGGATTAGAAAGACGTTTGAAAATAATCTGCAGCAACAACTCTTGTTAGACGATGACAAAGGAAAGCCATGACGCCTTCAAGTAAACACCATCATCATAAGAAAAACCAAGAGGACACTGTTTGATCTTGTACGAACCGTGATTATGCGACTCAGACCAAGGACAATCTAGGAAGATCTACACTTGGCATCGCAGAGACAGATGAAACTTAGCCTCACGGCCACGCAGGAATTCAATCAAAATATGACTTTTTCATGCTAAAATCCTGTTGAAGAACCTTTGATGTGGCCATCAGGAAAGCCTCGATCACTCCATAACATTTACATGTATAATTTCACTATGTGCAGCAATATCTTGGATTTAAAGGGTAGGCTAGAAATTGCACATGATTTGATTCCCTGTATATGCATTAATAGTACAGTACACAGATCGACGATGTATCCATAAATCTGAGGGAACAGGAGCAGTCTTATCCCTTGTCTGTGTGCAGCTGCGTGTGTGGCGTGAGTAACGGTACATGGGGTAATGTCCATATGCTTTTTGTATAAACGGCGTCTTAGGGTGTGTAAGCGATGCGTGCGTTTGGCTTTTTGTTTTGTTTCTTTTAGCCTTCATCGCTTTGTTTTCCTCGTGCTCGTTTTTTAAATGATGTCACTTGGCGAAATAAACTACTGTGAACTGTGAACTGTGAACAAAGAAAAGAGTAAGTGACTGAATCGGTAATCAGTGAACAAAACATTTTAAATGGTTTTTTAATGACGGTGACAATAAATATGTAGAGCGCAAGTTTTCTGAGACACAGAGCCCCACCAAGCCTATCTTTCATCAACACTACGTAATAGTTGGAACAATCGTTCAATCAATTCTGGTGCACAATGGTTCACGAAATTTCAGAGGTAACTGAGTGAAATAAACAATTGTTTGGACCAGTCTTTCAAAGATCAAGACAAACACTTAAACTCCGCATGAGTCACTCAGAAGTTCAATGGCAAGGCCGGTGATAGCTTGAACAGCCGTGGGAATGCAAAGAGAGCTCGTGACGGGACGATTAGGACCACATAGAGGTTATGTGTGAAGGGAGGGAGGGAGGGACATAGGGAGGGAGATAGGGAGGGCGATAGGGAGGGAGATAGGGAGGGAGGGAGGGAGGGAGGGAGGGAGGGAGGGAGGGAGGGAGGGAGGAAGGGAGGGAGGGAGGGAGGGAGGGAGGGAGGGAGGGAGGGAGGGAGGGAGGGAGGGAGGGAGGGAAGAAGGAAGGGAAGGAAACAAGAAAGGCGCATATGCGACGCTAAACGTAAGTTTCATGATTATTCATATCCAACGCCTGCTTTATCAACATTGTATTAATCCTACTTTGCTTGATAGCTACACTGCATACATTGTAGGTGATTACATCTTGTCTTCAGCATCATGCGGGAGACCTCAAGAAACAGGCCGTGGACAAACACAGAGAGGCTATGACAGAAATCAAATTCACCAGAAACATGTCCCTAGACTAATGCATCGCCAATACTATGTGGACTACCATCTTTGATGTAAATCATGTGAACATAGCATGACCTCAATATACTATCAAAACTAGCGAGGTTGGTATTAATCAACACACAAACACGCAAACTAAGAAACGCAATAAAGGACACATGGTTACTGCATCAACAAACACAGCAAACTTTTTTCCCCTGAAACAATAGTTTATCTGACATCAGCTACTCTAGACCGCAGACATGTTTGTTCATTCTCACCTGAGACATTGTTGGGCACTGGTGCTGGTGAGAGGTTCCACACGTTCTCAGATTCCACAGAATTGAGCCATTCATCGGGAAGGGGCAAGTTGTCGGCCTTGTTGCTGGGACTGTTGGGGGCGTGACCGTTGTGAGCAGACTGGGTTTGATTGGCAGGTGTGCAGTCGTTGTTGTTGTTATTGGTGGGAAGACGAGAGCAGGGCCTCTTCCTCCTCAAGAATTGTGACAAGCTTTTCTTCCAGGGGGAACTTTTGGAGCCGCCTTTCTTTTTTCCCTCGGATCGCTGCTGCAAGTTTTTTGAACCTTTGTTTACGGAATTCTGAAAAATTGCAAACAGTATTATGTGTGGATAACGCTAAGACGATGTGGATTATGCAGGTTATGATGTTCTGAAATTCACGTCATGCGTATCTATTTAGACAACGTCTAGTATAACGTTATTCATTCATCAGTTAAAACTACTTTATGATTAGTGTGTAAAGCCATTGAACCAGGTATGCACATTTTCTAAGTGACCGCAATAGAATGGGGCACTTACAAATGTAACTTTGAATCCTTCGTACACACGTCAGGCTGCATTCATCGTTTGCAAAGTAAACTATAGTCGACTTTGCATCTCTTACTCGAATTTCGCCTATGCATTTGAGAGTGTTGTAATGAACACAAAAATCGTCACAACGACACATAATAATTACCTTTGAGAATAATCCAAAGCAGACACAATATATCGATACTTGGTCTGTTCACCTTTCTACAAATCGCATCTTTCAACATTTAATCACTCACAAGATATCGACACCACGTCAGCGTGCTAGATTACTGCAAGAGGAAAAAGTTTTCATTCAAAGCATTTCAAGGACATGATCCAACTCAAAGTGTTTTGCGAAAGGGGATTCCATGGGTAAAGCGTATGAGAATACCCGATTTTGCTGAGATGCATAACATGCACGACAAAAAAGCAACAACCACCTGCGATGCTCCATTCACGTTTAGAATCAAGACCCAACAACGTTAAGTCGCAACCATCGGCCATTCCAGAGGCAAACTTTCAGAGATAAGCATTCACAAGAGTAAATCAACGACAACGAGCAGCCCTCACAGCAAAATGGAGTCATTCAGAGGACAGAATAAGTTTTTTTCTTTTTCAAAACAAAATAAAATGTTTTGAGTTGACTTGGCATGGTTATCAGATAAATCAAAATAGTGAAGCGTTTGAAGAGAAGAATATCAGATATTCCCAATTCAACGTGGAATTGTGACGAATAAATTGAACAAATAAAATGGTCAAAATGATGAAAGAACGCAGTAGTCGTTGAGCAACATTGAATGACTGAGTGAAGAACTATGAAGTGTACAGTGTATAGAGGAGTACGTGTGTACCCGAGATTGGATTTTCAGGATGCAGACAGTGTGAGAACGTTGCACACCATAGACAGATCTTCATTATAGATAATCATTCGTTGCTGCAAAGCATTTACAGACAATAACTATCTTTACTGTAAGATGTCCACGGTCGAACTTTTAAGAATTAGAAAACTTATCATCCAAAGCAAATTGCTTTAATTCAATATAGTCGATGTCAATTTTTTTAACAGCAGAAACATATAGAAATGAAAGATAAACTGCGTTGAATCGAATGAAAACCAGAGAAAGCTGTTAAATTGTTAATTTTTGCTGGCTACTCGATAACTGTCAAAATCCATTCTATGTCAGAGTAATATATGCCTTGGGACTATGGTTGTGCAATGTAAATACTTCATCTAAGTCATGAGGGAAACAACAGTGGAGTTTACCTGTCATTACTATGCCTGTGGCTGTTATCATGCAAACAAAAAATGCAGGTCTATATGACTAATTGGACAAATCAACAGCATGCAGTCGTGTCAGTGATTACTAAATTGTATTTTCTACGCAAACGCATGGAATTTACGATACCATTTCTTTGAAAACCTCCAGCAATTAGGAAAGGAACATCAATTAAGTCCATCATTGGGTAAACAATTACTGATTAGTCATTGAAGTAACTGAAGTAGTAAATGACAGATTTGTGTAATGAATTATGATGTAGACGATGGTACCATTTTATCAATTTCCATTTGTCGTTAAATACTGCTATCGAACTTTGACAAGTTTATGAGATCACAAAAGAAGGCAATCTTAAGTGAGTCTAAGCTACAAATATCCACGCCAAAGTGCGACACAGGTGCCTTCTAAAGTACAGATGTGAGGCATGGCACAGTCTTTGCTCCAAGACAGTGAACTCAAGTTGTAAAATACTCGAGCTGACGGGCACCATTCCACGTGCCATTATGCACACATTTCATCGTCGCAAAGTAGACCAAATCCAAGCTGGGATCTCGGTGCTGACGATACAACTAATTCTTTGGAAGGATTCATCATCATTCGGTAACGTTTGTGAAAATACATTGTATTGTTATGGAGGACCTACTATGAGATGTTATCAATATATTTGTGAATGAAGAGAAAACAACAAAATAACACAAAGAATTGATGTTTCCTTTGTTGCGACACCAGCCGATGATCAGTGAGAAACAAGCCACACCGACCTGTTGCATTGCAAAATACTTCTGTCAAACATCTAGGGAATAGATCGACTTACGAAATGCAACCCTAGATCATGCATCCAGATGACACTATACTGACTGAGAGAACTTGAAAGAAGGAGGTGATGCTAAAATGAGTGTTGTGCATATATAACTTGAGAGGCTGGATAGACATGATGCATCAGCTTCCACATGTGCCTCTTCAATAATATGAACAGCCATGCAGAACATTTCTAATTTATGTTAGAATTAGTTTTCAGGGGCTGTCATCCAAATGCGCGCTTTCGAACTGAATGTTTACTTATTAAAGATACGATGTTTGTAATAATGCTGGACTGTTGCACTGCTCAGTCAAGATGAAATGTAGGACGGTGTGTCGTGTCTACGAATGAAAGAGCTATATCACAGCAACAGAGGGCAACAAATGTCTACCACAGACCCCGACAATTACAGACGAAGATGCACGCACAATAGGCAGGTCTTGGATAGAATGCATCTTGTCAGCACTTTGCACGTAGTTCATCACAAAATGTTAAGACATCGCATTAAGACATGCTTCCAAGCAAAAGGCCAAAGCAGCGCACTCGTCAAGCTAACGTCTTCCGAGAGAAAATGCTTTGGAAACGAGCTTTGAACACAAGCGTCCCTGCAACTTAGTTTTTAACTAGACGTTTCGTAAAATTCTTGCCAGCGAACTCATACTCTTCGAACGATATACAAAAGCGCTGCCTTCGAAGCCCGAGATTTTAATCCTATGTCTATAAGCAATAAATTTAAGTGCATGATAATTAACTCACGCAAAACTGGTAACGACGTGTGAAAACAAAGGTCAGTTTCGTTACGAGTCCAAACGTCAATGCCGTTTATAAGCTTATATTTATGAAAACGCCCCGGCATTTAATCTACATCCTTTCTTCAGCAAAATAGTTTTCGAGACTCGTGCTCACTTACACGACAAAGAAAAACTTCAGATTTATTAAAGACTATGCGAGATTGATCTATCATAACTTATAACACTTCCTTTGAAAATATGTAACAAACCTGTCAGTTTTCAAAAGTGACCTAATTTGTTGTCGCTGGGAATATGTCCCATACCAGAAACGTTTCGTAGTAGTCTCGAGCATTAATTTTATATGACCCTGTTGTTTCTGTATTAGTTGCGCGTTACGGCAGAGAAAACGGTTCGGCAGCTCAAATAAATTGCGCAAGCGGGGAAAAAAGTTCTATTTCATTTAAAATTAGACTGAGTTGAAAATTCCACAATACACGCTGGTGGATTAAAAAAATCAACAAAAACTCCCAAAAGAGGGAGCGAAGACTACGCCATTCTACGTGGTAGCTCTACGTGTCTCGAGGCATACAGCAGCTTGTGAGACTACGGTCACAGTTCTCAAAGAGGAGAGTAGTGAGGAAGGCACTGGTAGTGGAGGGCGTACCTGGACCTGATTGGGCTGTTTGGTGACAGCGTTCGAGTGATTGGCCATGGGGCGAGACATTCCAGATCCTTTCGTCCCCCCCACATCCAAGTCCGCATCCTCTGGAAGCAAAGGCCACACTGCTGATGGAAAGGCCCGGCACCCACAACACACACACACAGCAGCCACAGAGGCAGGAGGCGGGCTGGAAGGCAGGCAGGTAGGCAGGAACAGAAGCAGGAAGGCAGGCACCTGGCAGAGAGCTAAGCCCCTTGAGCCTTGGCCTGAGCGGTTAGCAGCAAAGGCTCCAGAGGCCGTGCCAGAGCCGCCGGCGCCGACCTGTCCAAACAACGAGTGCACTACATGTCGCCTTCACCACCGCTATCCCCGGGCGGGGCTCACCGCAGTACATCCTTCTCCCTACAGTTGCGTCTTTGTCAAGGCTTGATGAGTCACACGTAATTCACATTTATAGAAATGCTATTGTAATACATGGGTCAATAAGTTAGATGAATTCGAACTTCCTTCCAAAAGTTAATCTGTACATACGGAAATAAATTCTACTCCTTAATGGCTGCAAACATGCTAAGTAATAATCCTTGCAAGTACAGATAAACATCGTTTCTTCTTCTTCTCCTTCTCCTTCTCCTTCTTCTTCTTCTTCTTCTTCTTCTTCTTCTTCTTCTTCTTCTTCTTCTTCTTTACCTCCTCCTTCTCTTCCTCCTGCTCCTCCTCCTCCTCCTCCTCCTCCTCCTGCTGCTGCTCCTCCTCCTCCTTCTTCTTCTTCAGCTCCTTGTCCTCCTCCTCCTCCTCTTTCAGCTCCTCCTCCAGCTCCTCCTCCAGCTTTTCCTCAAGCTACTCCTCCATCTCCTCCTCCTCCTCCTCTTTCAGCTCCTCCTCCAGCTTTTCCTCAAGCTACTCCTCCATCTCCTCCTTTCCACCCCCTCCTCCAGCTTCTTCTCCTCCTCCTTCTTCAGCTCCTCCTCCATTTTCAGCTCTTCCTCCAGCTCCTCCTTAAGCTTTTCATCAAGCTCCTCCTCCATCCCCTCCTTCCCCCTCTCCCTCCTTCTTCTCCTCCTCCTCCTTCTTCTTGTCATCGACCTCCTCCTCCATCTCCTCCTTCTTCTGCTCCTCCTCCTTTTCCTCCCTCTCCTTCTCATCGACCTCCTCCTCCTCCTCCTACAAGAATATTAGCGACTTTTGGGATTTACATCTAACGCGTGTTAAAACAACTCGTATATGACCACATCACCCCTTTGTCTTTAACCGTTTTTGTGACTCTCGGTGTGTGGAATTTCAAGCCCCCGACATTGTGTTGCCAATGACGTTATAAAGCCAACGCTCTGTCACTGTGCCACTATTTCAAAGCTATTCACACCACAAAAAAACTCTGCCAAACGCAGCAATGTTGTTCTACATGTACATTACTCGCTCATCTCCTACACTGTTTGCAAACAATGCTGTCAGTGATCGAGTGAAGGCAACGTGGGCTACGACCACTGGACTCACTACCAGTGTGAAGATAGGAAAGGCACCAGGACCTGAGACAAGTTACAACTTACCCAGCTCCATGGGATGAATCTTTGCATGGCCGGTACCCATTCCCAGTCTGTCCCCACAGTCCTCGTGGTGCTCGCAATCGCTTCCCGAACTCAACAAAGGGTCCGTTACTGTGGGTTCCACCCTGTGTGGTATTATGTAAAAGAAATGATAATAAGAGCTAGCAAGAGAGAGAGAGAGAGAGAGAGAGAGAGAGAGAGAGAGACTGAGAGAGAGAGAGACAGAGAGAGAGACAGAGAGAGAGACAGAGAGAGAGAGGGAGATAGAGAGAGAGGGAGATAGAGAGAGAGGGAGATAGAGAGAGAGGGAGATAGAGAGGGAGAGAGAGAGGGAGATAGATAGATAGAGAGAGAGAGAGAGAGAGACTGAGAGAGAGAGACAGAGAGAGAGAGAGATTGATTGATTGATTCTTTATTTATCAAGGAGGAAGTTTTAGGCATTTCTGCCTATCTTACAAATTGTCCTTGCTCATACGAAACGAAAACATGGATATATAAGAAAAAATACACAGTAGCTAATATATGAGAGAGAGAGAGAGAGAGAGAGAGAGAGAGAGACAGAGAGAGAGAGAGAGAGAGAGAGACAGAGAGAGAGAGAGACAGAGAGAGAGAATATATCTGCGTTTTTGAACAGGCTTCACACCTATTTCACGAGTAGAACATACGTTAGAGAGAGAGAGAAAGAGAGAAAGAGAGAGAGAGAGAGAGAGAGAGAGAGAGAGAGACAGACAGATACAGACAGACAGACAGACAGACAGACAGACAGACAGACAGACAGACAGACAGACAGACAGACAGACAGACAGACAGACAGACAGACAGACAGACAGACAGACAGACAGACAGACAGACAGACAGAGGCGGTAGGGGTGGGGTGGGGACCCCATGACGAGATGGAAAGATATTGCGTTTTATAAAATATGATTGCTTTGGGCAAAGGCTGTTGATATTTGTTGACTCCAGCCAAAAACCAAGGCTCCAGCAAAATGTTGTTATGTTGTACTGTTATGTGGGGATTATATTCAGCCGTGGTAAGCTCCTAACATAACAACTGGCATTCTCTGGAGACAGAGATCAAATCCCCTGAAGACGGAGGGTGGCTGCCTATATGGCGGGGTGTTCAAAAACAGTCACACACGCAATCATCTCACCCACTTGGGTGATCCTGGGAGTGTTCAGCCCAGGTTCGCAACAACAACAACAACATAAGATAAGAGGTACAGAGTGATGAATCACACATAAAGAGGCTCTGCAACTGTGATAAACAATAACATTGACGGAGCTTCAGTATAAAAGTCATTTCCAGCGAGCAGACCGCTAGTAACATGCAGGTTCTTATTACTGCAAAAGAGGAAGGAAAAAACTCAACACAAAGCCGCAACGATGTCTTTGCTCAAGCAGCAAAAACCTAACACGAATCGTGTAGTTTGGAGTCGATCAGAATGTGACTAAACCAGAAAATATTTTATTATTTTGATGATGTATTCATTTTTAACAAATTAGCATAAAACAGGGAACCATAGCGTCTTGCAGACAACAAACATCGCCTCATTCAACATAAATACAAAACTGAGAGACACAACATCACACAATTCCTGAAAAAATATTCATACAATGCAAAAATAAGTAAGGCAATACAAAGGA
>JAWQFJ010027083.1:47500-55000 GCA_034096865.1 Theodoxus fluviatilis
CAGCGCAGAGCCTGTCTGGAGGGGGGTGTAGCACTTTAGGCTCAACAGTGGATGGAGGGGTTAGAGGGACGCCACTGCGTCATCCATTTTTGGAAAGTGCGGTTTGTTTTGGGATCAAATACTATTGAACCATCGACTTTGCCCTGGCACTACAGGTCATCTTGAACCTCGCGCCGCGCTAGAGCAAACGCGGAGGTGTGGTTATAAATAAACAACCTGCTTTTTTCGCCTGCAGGTGATAAACATGTGTGTGCGCACCTTTGTAAAAACGGGTGCATTGCTTAAAACTTTTATTTTATCATAAGAGCGTGAGCCACAGTACTGTCGCAGGGATGTTGGTAAAAGTAAACTTCTCGTTTAAACACAATCAAAAGGTTTCTGGGAAATGCTTTTGTTCGAAAACGTTCAATGCCGGTACAGTCCAGACAAAGGTTCAATAGCACCGTAGATGCTGAAGAAGCTAGGGAAACACCTTGTCGAATGCAAAAACAAAATAGCAGGCAATTTATTTCAGCGTATGGAGACGTCATGCGACACCGTGTTTGAGACGAGGGCCACGAGTGACGTATGTGGGCCCTGTGAGGGGAGAAAAAGAGATAGACCTCAGTATGCAGAGCCAGCCCTGACAGGCGCCCATTAAACTCCAGCCTGCCCCTTGTCCTTCGCCAGTCCAGCCCGGGTCACCATGACTGGACTTTGTTGGGTCTGTCACTTTGAGATTCATTCGTGACATCTCAGGGAAGGGCCCTGTTGTCGCTTTGCTCAAGCCTTGTTTGCATGTTCTGCATTGTGTCCCATGGCCACAGAGGCTTTAGAGACGCGAGCGGGACGACATCAACAGCGCCAGAAAGCGCAGGAACACTCCAGTACTTGTCCTTCAGCAGCGTCTTTACAGTCGCCTCACTTCCTCTCAATGTGTACCTCTATAATTGAGGCCACCTGCCACTATCGGGTTTCATATAAGACAACTGCACAGCATCTTTCATCACCGAGCAGGAAAGTCAACAGACGAGCGTTCTGAAGCAGTGGTACTTTCTGTTAGATGGTGTGTGGTGTTAATGACTGCAATAAACACCCTGACGGCCTGAGCAATAAGCACTGCGCGCCATAAATACCTCGCATATAAACATGCCTCGATGCGAGGAATGCTTGGAGGCATGCGAAATTGATGGAGATGGATGGAGAGGCACACTGAAGGAAGGAAATCCTTCTTTACTTCCTGACAAGATTCACCGGAATTTCCTGCAGTTTGTTTTCTTTGTGTCAAGCATAACGAAAATACCTACTCGAGAAGCTTGTCCGTGCAAGCACATCTTGTAAGTAATCATTCATCAAAGACAGAATTTCATGTTTACTAAGATGGGACATACTGTTATTGTTCAGTACTGCATTCTGAAGAAAGTTTGAGAGATGCGCTGACCTGAACTACAAAAACTGGTAAAACAAGACCTCACATGGATTAGACCCTTTACATTGAGTGTGCCCTCTGTCTACATAAATCACTAACTTAGTGTGTTATTATTTCTTTTTGGTTAAGTGAGATCTTATATAATTTCGAAACAGCCGTGCCACTTGTGTTGTAACTGGAAACATAATGTGAACTACTGCTGGAGAAAAAAAAATCAATAACAGATTGTCCTTGATTGAATTCTTCTGCAGTTTTTGAGTCGGATCTGTGACTAGTGTCATTGAAAACCAAGTGGGTCACTTGGACTCCATGATTCATTAGCTATATGACACTTTCCGCATGGGGAGGTTATACATGCAGCGTGCTCCGCCTGAGACAGTACAGTTGGAGGGCAGTCACTCGAGCCAGGCCTCCACACAGCCATTTCATCTTCGATCCAGTAATGGGCCTCACACCAGACTACCAGGAATGGACCTCACACCAGACTACCACGAATATACCTCACACCAGACTACCATGAATGAGCCTCACACCAGACTACCAGGAATGGACCTCACACCAGACTACCAGGAATGGACCTCACACCAGACTACCATGAATGGACCTCACACCAGACTACCAGGAATGGACCTCACACCAGACTACCAGGAATGGACCTCACACCAGACTACCAGGAATATACCTCACACCAGACTACCAGGAATGGAACTCACACCAGACTACCAGGAATGGACCTCACACCAGACTACCATGAATGGACCTCACACCAGACTACCAGGAATATACCTCACACCAGACTACCAGGAATGGACCTCACACCAGACTACCAGGAATGGACCTCACACCAGACTACCATGAATGGACCTCACACCAGACTACCATGAATGGACCTCACACCAGACTACCAGGAATATACTTCACACCAGACTATCAGGAATGGACCTCACACCAGACTACCAGGAATGGACCTCACACCAGACTACCATGAATGGACCTCACACCAGACTACCAGGAATATACCTCACACCAGACTACCAGGAATGGACCTCACACCAGACTACCAGGAATGGACCTCACACCAGACTACCATGAATGGACCTCACACCAGACTACCAGGAATATACCTCACACCAGACTACCATGAATGGACCTCACACCAGACTACCAGGAATATACCTCACACCAAACTACCAAGAATGGACCTCACACCAGACTACCAGGAATGGACCTCACACCAGACTACCAGGAATATACCTCACACCAGACTACCAAGAATGGACCTCACATCAGACTACCAGGAATATACCTCACACCAGACTACCAAGAATGGACCTCACACCAGACTACCATGAATGGACCTCACACCAGACTACCAGGAATGGACCTCACACCAGACTACCAGGAATATACCTCACACCAGACTACCAGTAATGGACCTCACACCAGACTACCATGAATGTACCTCACACCAGACTACCATTAATGGACCTCACACCAGACTACCATTAATGGACCTCACACCAGACTACCATTAATGGACCTCACACCAGACTACCATGAAAATACCTTACACCAGACTACCATGAATGGACCTCTCACCAGACCTTCAGGAATGGACCTCACACCAGACTACCAGGAATATACCTCACACCAGACTACCATGAATAAACCTCTCACCAGACTACCATGAATGAACCTCTCACAAGACTACCATGAATGGACCTCACACCAGACTACCAGGAATGAACCTCACACCAGACTACCAGGAATACATTCTGTAAACCCGAGTCAGTAGTATTGACTCTGGCACAGTTCGCAATGAATGCGTAATAGGCTTGACCCTTGGCATTACAGCCTTGCGCCAAAAATAGTTCGTTCTGATACTATTTTTCTCTCCACTTTTTACAGAAATCATTCAGATGTAAAAACTTGGTTCCATTTCAACACAAACATTTTATTGTATCGAATAAACGCTTGTTTGTTGTCTCAACAAGAGTAAGTTAAGAGTTTTGTGCGAAATAGTCTTAGAACTACTTTAACGGCGTATGTCAGTGAGCACATCGGCTATCCCACAAGCCTCTCGTGTGACCTCCGCTTGCATAAATTGGCCAAAAACCTTCCATCACGTGATGTGAACTGTGCTAGAGATACTTTTGCCGGTAGGCGAAATCTCTAGTTTACTAGAATGCCAGGAATATACCTCACACCAGACTACCAGGAATATACCTCACACCAGACTACCAGGAATATACCTCACACCAGACTACCAGGAATATACCTCACACCAGACTACCATGAATAAAACAAGACTACCATGAATGGACCTCACACCAGACTACCATGAATGGACCTCACACCAGACTACCAGGAATATACCTCACACCAGACTACCATGACAATACCTCTCACCAGACTACCAGGAATATACCTCACACAAGACTACCATGAATATATCTCACACCAGACTACCAGGAATGGATCTCACACCAGACTACCATAAATGGACCTCACACCAGACTACCATGAATGGACCTCACACCAGACTACCAGGAATATACCTCACACCAGACTACCATGACTATACCTCTCACCAGACTACCAGGAATATACCTCACACAAGACTACCATGACTATACCTCACACCAGACTACCATGACTATACCTCACACCAGACTACCAGGAATGGACCTCACACCAGACTACCATTAATGGACCTCACACCAGACTACCATGACTATACCTCACACCAGACTACCATGAATGGACCTCACACAAGACTACCATGAATGGACCTCACACCAGACTACCACGAATATACCTCACACCAGACTACCAGGAATATACCTCACACAAGACTACCATGAATATACCTCACACAAGACTACCATGAATATACCTTACACCAGACTACCATGAATGGGCCTCACACCAGACTACCAGGAATGGATCTCACACCAGACTACCAGAAATGGATCTCACACCAGACTACCAGAAATGGACCTCACACCAGACTACCATGAATATACCTCACACCAGACTACCATGAATATACCTTACACCAGACTACCAGGAATGGACCTCACACCAGACTACCAGGAATATACCTCACACCAGACTACCATGAATGAGCCTCACATCAAACCACCATGAATGGACCTCACACCAGACTACCATGACTATACCTCACACCAGACTACCATGAATATACCTCACACCAGACTACCAGGAATGGACCTCACACCAGACTACCATGAATGGACCTCACACCAGACTACCATGAATATACCTCACACCGACTACCAGGAATGGACCTCACACCAGACTACCATGAATGGACCTCACACCAGACTACCATGAATGGACCTCACACCAGACTACCATGAATGGACCTCACACCAGACTACCAGGAATATACCTCACACAAGACTACCATGAATGGACCTCACACCAGACTACCATGAATGGACCTCACACCAGACTACCAGGAATATACCTCACACCAGACTACCATGACTATACCTCACACCAGACTACCATGAATGGACCTCACACCAGACTACCATGACTAAACCTCACACCAGACTACCAGGAATATACCTCACACAAGACTACCATGAATGGACCTCACACCAGACTACCATGAATGGACCTCACACCAGACTACCAGGAATATACCTCACACCAGACTACCATGACTATACCTCACACCAGACTACCAGGAATATACCTCACACAAGACTACTATGAATATACCTTACACCAGACTACCATTAATGGACCTCACACCAGACTACCAGAAATGGACCTCACACCAGACTACCATGAATATACCTCACACCAGACTACCATGATTGGACCTCACACCAGACTACCAGGAATGGACCTCACACCAGACTACCATGAATATACCTTACACCAGGCTACCATGAATATACCTTACACCAGACTACCATGAATGAGCCTCACATCAAACCACCAAGAATGGACCTCACACCAGACTACCATTAATGGACCTCACACCAGACTACCAGGAATATACCTCACACCAGACTACCATGAATATACCTCACACCAGACTACCATGAATATACCTTACACCAGACTACCATGAATGAGCCTCACATCAAACCACCATGAATGGACCTCACACCAGACTACCAGGAATATACCTCACACCAGACTACCATGAATGAGCCTCACATCAAACCACCACGGCCAGATGAAGGAGAGTAATCCGAAAGCTTGCCAACGATTTTCTTTACAGGCCAGCCAACGACTATCTGTGCAGGCCACAGGTATCTTAGCCACTACAGCAGCCACAAGCCGCCGCCGCCTGCTCCACAGCGACCAACAGCAGCCACAGCCGCCGCTGCCTGCGCCACAGCGACCAGTGGGAGCCGCTACCCGCAGCTGCTGGCCACAGACCTGCTGGAGCATCCAGTCCCGCCGGGCACGACCCCAGGGGTTCACGCCTGACGGCCAGCGCTCGGGACCAAGAAACAAACGGCCCTTTTCAGGGCCAAAAGTTTTAAAATAAAGAAAGAATACTAATAGTCGCAAGATTTTGTCACGACCTATCTTTGGTACTTTTTATCAATCCGACCCCGGCTAACCCACCCTCTTTGTTGTGAGTCATCAGGAAGATGTGTGCTTCCCGAGTGAGCGAATGTGTGAACGACCGGACGAGAGAGAGAGAGAGAGAGAGAGAGAGAGAGAGAGAGAGAGAGAGAGAGTGAGAGAGAGAGAGAGAGCGATCATTTAGTTCTGTGAAAAAAAATACTGCACTTTCTTTACCTGACATTTCCCGGTACTTGAATGAAGTCGCAAAAACGCTCTTCATAGATGCCATTTCAGTCTTTTTGATGACGTCAAGGAAGAAAGAACGTATACTGTCAGACGCGTGCTGACTCGGAGCAAAACAGCAGAAATAGTGATAGTAATAAGAAGAAATGACATCCAATTAAGCTCTAAGAGAGCATCAGTGCAAATCCATCAATCGCTTCAGGAAAATGTCAGTGACGGACGCATCTCGCCAAAAACAGTTGTTTACCGAAGAAGACGCATTAAAAACAGAGAGCACTCAGAATCTTTGCTTCCCTGACCTGTATCATTCATTCTGGCAGGATTTGCTGCTAGGCAGGCCTGACTCTACGAAATGTAGTTCATTTTAGTGGCCGAAAGCATTTCTGAGTGCTGAACGCATTCCACGTCAATAGGTGTGCGTCATCATCTTCGTGACTTGAGATAACGTGTCTCTTTTCGGTCGTAATCCAAAACGAGAAAACAGACAAAATCCAAATGATAATGGATTGTTCCTTGGGTGCAACCCCGACTTCCATGAAACTTCACGTGGATCCATTTTGAACTTTTCGAGTTATTTTGCTCACTGATTAACGAACCGAGGAAACAAAATCTCGCCCTGGTTGGACAGCAAACGACATATAACACTCAATTTTGTGAGAAGGCGGCAGTTGATCATTACTTATCTACATACACCTTTCTTTTTTAAGTGATGTATGGACACTTCCACGCTAGTCGGTCACTCAAAACGTGTGGCGTGTTTTGCCTACGAAAGAGTCGACTGCTAAAGAGTACTAAACGCCAGTATTACTCACTCAGGTCGGGACAGGCATGCGAGGCAGGGCAGGCCAGCGCACGCTATACAACTGTAGAGAAACCTGTTCCCGGTGTTTGCGTTAATCCCTCTGTAAATCTAGGTGACCATAGATAATCCCCGACAGATCTATAAAAGAACCCCTATTTTCTTCAAATGGGGAAAGAACCAAAGATGTTGACAGTGTTCTTTCTCCGGTCAACACTAGTCACAGCTACACTACTCTGCGGGGCATTAATTCTTGTCAGGTTTAATTAGAATTTACTTCTACAGATAATAACAATGAGGTTTTCACTTAGTCAACAGTCTTTTGTTTGGCCGCAACAGACGACAGCGAAAACAAGGCTGCCGGGCACTGAAGCAGTCAGCAAGTGATTATTCGGAAATATATCATGGATGCATTTTTGTTTGGAGAGAGGCGATGATGAAAACAGTTTCAGGAGCACTGAGACTCCTCAGAAAGTACTCTGGCACTTCA
>JAWQFJ010027083.1:60000-70000 GCA_034096865.1 Theodoxus fluviatilis
AACAGAGGCTTTACCTTTTTGATTGATGGACATCGATACATTAAGACAAAACATGTTGCTATGTTTATACATTATGCGCTCAAACTCCGTCGTCAACGTCTCCAAGACGGGCAATCTTAGTTGCATTGTATTATTAGAGATCCACGGTCAACCCGAGATCAAAAGCTAAAATTGACCCACTTTCCACCCCACGACCCGTCTTGAACCATGGTAACCTAATCTACAATAATATACTTGTTTGTACATGCATAAGCACACTGCATGACGGGGTAAGACCCTGCTTGACTCTTGGTCACCATGTACATTCCCCCACCCCCCACCCTCCACCACTACCTTTGCTTTGCTGTGTTTCAAGAAGGAAACGAAAGCATGTATGTTCATTTTCCTCCTTTTTGCTTTCGCCAAAGTGTTCATGTATGCAAAAGCAATACGCTCAGAACAACTGTAAACATTGTGACGGGCCGTCGGCCTTGCAATAAAGAATTCAAAGTCAAAGTCTGTGTCTGTCTCTCTGTCTGTCTCTGTCTCTCATTCTCTCTCTGTCTCTGTCTATCTCTGTATCTCTCTCTCAGTTTCTTTCTCGCTCTCTCTCTGTTTCTTTATCTCTCTGTGTCTCTCTGTCTCTCTCTATCTCTTTCACTCTCTCTCTCTCTGTGTGTCTCTTACTGTCTGTCTGTCTGTCTGTCTGTCTGTCTGTGTCTCTGTGTCTCTCTGTCTCTCTCTGTCTCTGTCTCTGTCTCTGTCTCTCTCTCTCTCTCTGTGTATGTGTGTGTTTGTGTGTGTGTGTGTGTGTGTGTGTGTGTGTGTGTGTTTGTGTGTGCGCGCGCGCTAATGTATTTGTGTGTGTTAGTGTGTGTATGAAGACGGGCCTTTCTGCACTACCTTGCCATCCTTAGCAAGACATGTTGCCGCATTTACGTAGACAGAATTGCCTCAGATGCGTCTCTTAGCTCGTCCGCGCATTTGCTCCATCCACACCTTGTTTGTTCACCTGTCTGTGTGTTCCAGGTTCTATCTGGTGTCTGCACATCTAGCCGCCTGGCTGTACAACGGGCTTGACCTTACGCACAAAGGCCAAGGCCACTGAAGACCAGGTGTCGGGCTGTCGGTGGTCACATTTCAAACAGATCGATATCACTTCCATGGGCAGCCTCGCGTGATCCGGGAAGCTTGGGTGGTGGGTACGCATGGACAATGCAGGCAGATCGCTGTGTGTGGCGTGCCAGAAATGGACTGCCTGTCCAGAACATCAACCACCCTTTATCTGCTTACGACATTGCCTCTTCAGCGGGCATGGTACCCGTCCTTGGGGTATAACTGGACATTTTTCCCCATCATGTTTGCCACCAGTATCTCTCTGTCTCTGTTCTCTCTCTCTCTCTCTCTCTCTCTCTCTCTCTCTCTCTCTCTCTCACACACACACACACACACACACACACACACACATATTGTGTTTATATATAACTGTGTGTGTGTGTGTGTGTGTGTGAGTGAGAGGGTGCAGATGTATGCAGTACGCACGTGAAATGATATTTTTTCTGTTTCAGGTTTAGATATCTATCGAGGTCAAGCTAAGCATGCTCAAAACAGGGTACATTAACGACTTTAATGGATCATGGTGGCACATGATAAAGTTGAAGCATAGTGGTAGCAAGGGTGGGGTGTGACATGCCTCGGGCAGGCAGGGAGTATGGAGACGGTGTGCTTGTATCTCTCCCTTCACTCCCTCCAAGGGTCAGCAGACAAGAAAGGCGTGATATCACATTTCTCTGTCTGTATTCTTAGCAACAGTGCAGTACATGGCCACCGCCTGCTGGGCTGACCTCTCAGTAGCCCCTCTGTGGCCGTGTTTGCCACTGTACTGCTCTGGCTTTATATAGCCACTACGCGGACCTCAGCGAGAGCAGACGAATTTCTAAGTCAAAATTTGGACCTGTGATTCCCAGTGGAAGCAAATTGTGCTAACATAACAGCTTCTAACAACTATTTGAGGCTTAAATCAACAGTCCCATATGACAAACTTCACTCCGTTGGAAAGTGCGTTAGTCAAAGCACACTCTGCGCCAATGAATGAATTCCAAAAGTGGTTCGTATACAAATGAATGGCAAGTGAAGTATTTATGGCGCCAATTAAATCAGGTACTTATTCATCGTTTTCTTTTAATATTACTGTTTACAACTCACGGAGTGCAGGTTGCCATATATGGGATGATTGATAAGGATAAACACTAGGTTTATATTCAATACTACAAACAGTACATGGTACGTTAGATGAATAAACTCTAAAATTCGATGTGCTCTCAAGCACTGAAATATAAGTCGGAAGTCAAGGGTAGTGCATACTAGGAAGTGAGTCTGTGCGAATAACGTATCTCTAAGGCAGCAACAGAGTGTGAGAGAAACACGCCTTCTCACGTATCTCTGCAGTTTCAATCAACTCACGCAAGTACATGTATGGGAACAGATAAGAGACAGCACGTTGAATTACAGTGATCTGGACAAGTCTCTATATCCTATTCTCACCCTCTTACAAAGTAAAAGGCACAGATAACTTTAAACGCACCTTGATAATAACCATTATTGATGCAAGTGTCTGTTTCTTATAGATGCATGCAGCTAAATGTATTTTTGTGGATGACTCAAAATGCAAAAACTCCCATTTGTAGTGCACTCGTCAAGCTGACATACGTAACCTATGTTTGCCATCACGAGCAGGCCTGGCTAAACTGACCTCCATTCTAAATTCGACTCAGTCAGGCAGTAAAAACTGACGGGCAGGCTTCGCAGCCATCACTCATCTCTTCATCGAGACCTTCAGCCTGCAGATGGGCTTGGGCTGGCTCAGTCAGGAGCACGAGTATCCCCCTTGCTGTACACGCCCTTCCATGGTGGCCTGGGGTGGCATGAGAGTACAAAGAGGCAAAGAATAGGGAGGGAACTGGAAAAAAAACATTGCGGAAGGATTAGGGAGAAGAGTTGCAGTGGAGATGAGGTGAGTTGGGGAAGACAGAGAGCAGACTTGAGGAAGAGTGTAGGGTGAGTTAGGGATGAGTTGGAGATGAGTTGCAGTGGAGATGAGGTGAGTTGGGGAAGACAGAGAGCAGACTTGAGGAAGAGTGTAGGATGAGTTAGGGATGAGTTGGGGATGAGTTGGGAATAAGGTTGGGATGCAAAGGAGAAGGATGTGGAAGACATAAGGAAGACTTTCGACAAGTTGGGGATGAGCTGAGGATGACTTGGGGTTGAGTAGAGGATGAGTTGGATATGAGATAGAGGCGATTTTTGATTATCTGAAAGAACTTGGGTGTGAATTTGGTGTGATGAGGTGCACCTATCACCGAGTGCATCGTACATCTACTGTGTCCATTTCATAAGGTGCACCTATCACAAAGTGTATTGTACATCTGCTGTGTTCATCCTCTATTGAAATATCCCTGCTTCTGTCTCCCCACCCCCCAATCCTGTGTGTCAGACCTCTCTCCAACCCCCCTCCCCCATCCTTTCTGTAAGGCAAGCTGACCAGCTGACCGCTCTGTGACCCCCCCTCTGCTGAGGTCTGATTGTTAGTGCAGCTGCCCTGTCAATCACTCCTTGCATTAGCGTGACCCCTGGCTATTGCGCCGTCCTCCCACTCTGGCATCTGAATTGTAACATTTCGAGTATAAATCTAATGTTTCCTCTCAAGTAAGACAACCACTTGCAACGGCATATGATTCATTCAATAGACGGTGTTATGCTGAATGAGGCAACATTTGTAAGAAGTAATTTCAAAGCGAGTTCAATGAAGTAATTCCTGTTTCCTTCCAAATACAAGCACGACTTGGGAGCCATGGGTTAGGATCTGTGGAACAATCCATCCCCTGGCTCCTGTGAGGTCCGTGCATTCGCTTGATAATGGGGAGACGGCACACAGCCAGAGAGACCCCATTCCATCTGGGTCAGAGAGCGGGAGACCCCATTCCATCTGGGTCAGAGAGACCAATTCACCACCCGGTCAAGAGGTTCATCTTACTAAGAGCTTGTACCAACGGCCAATAAAGTGTGGGAAAGTAACTCGACTTCGCCCCTGCGTCGTACTTGACTCCAACCTTACCACCGACCACCACATTTGGCGCTGCAGAGCAGGGTTGAAGCGAGTTTGCTTTACCACCACATATGGCGTTGTCGGCAGGATGAGACCTCGTGCTGTTACTACAACTACCATCGGAGCCTGACGCTTTCCACAGAGGTTAAAATCTACTGCCTCCATTTCGCCATCGGACGCCTCCAGCATGAAGGATATACCGTCCCTGCCACTCTCCAGATTTGGCCTCAACTTCCGCTTCACCACTAGGAAAATGGTCAGTGCCAGCCCGCAGTTTGATTCCTTGTCACCACCGGAGAATCCCTGCCACAACATCGTCCAGACATAGGAGCCACAACAGGAAGCTGTCTCTCCAGGGGCACCCGTCCAATCTGCCTTTGATGAGACTGGAACCACCAGCCAAGCCCCTCATCACCCGAGGATAGCAGACGCCTTCCCTGGAATGCTGAAACAACGGCCGGCATTCCACACGCCCCCCTCTAGGACTCATTCCCCTCATGAACAGTTTGGTATTTTGTGACTGCCGTTTTCATTTTCGTGCTGAGAGAACATGAACAGTTTTGTGAGACACATGGTTGCGATTCCCTTCATTGGAATGGAGACTCTTACTGTAAGTAATTCGTTTGTTCATTATGTCATGCCACCTTGCTGCCTATCCATTTTCGAGCCACGAACAGTAAATTCACATTGAAGTTGTGCTTAACACTTGAAGTGTCCACATGCCCCAGAGTTAAGTCGAGAAGAGAACTGAATGAGACCGTCAGATCATGAGTGCCTGTCAAATACAGCCTATGGTTCTGAACGTGTGATCTCATGTCAGACAACGTTGTCAGTGTTTATTTTTATTCTGCTCTATTCATAGATTTCAAATGTACTTTGGGCCCTGATAATCGTCAGCCTTAGTCACATTTGTTGGTCAAATACCAGTCTTTGAACATAACGAGCGAGTGTTGTTTTTTTTTTCTATGTCATGGTTGAATGTACCTTGGATTTTGGTCAAATACCTGCCTCGGATTCATTCTGGTGAAAGGTCACACCCTGACCTGTGTATTTTGTTGTTTCAATCAGTGCGGACACTGATTCAATTTCACCGGGGGGCATGTGATGAGGTGCACCTATCACCGAGTGCATCGTACATCTACTGTGTCCATTTCATAAGGTGCACCTATCACAAAGTGTATTGTACATCTGCTGTGTTCATCCTCTATTGAAATATCCCTGCTTCTGTCTCCCCACCCCCAATCCTGTGTGTCAGACCTCTCTCCAACCCCCCTCCCCCATCCTTTCTGTAAGGCAAGCTGACCAGCTGACCGCTCTGTGACCCCTCCTCTACTGTGGTCTGATTGTTAGTGCAGCTGCCCTGTCAATCACTCCTTGCATTAGCGTGACCCCTGGCTAGTGCGCCGTCCTCCCACTCTGGCATCTGAATTGTAACATTTCGAGTATAAATCTAATGTTTCCTCTCAAGTAAGACAACCACTTGCAACGGCATATGATTCATTCAATAGACGGTGTTATGCTGAATGAGGCAACATTTGTAAGAAGTAATTTCAAAGCGAGTTCAATGAAGTAATTCCTGTTTCCTTCCAAATACAAGCACGACTTGGGAGCCATGGGTTAGGATCTGTGGAACAATCCATCCCCTGGCTCCTGTGAGGTCCGTGCATTCGCTTGATAATGGGGAGACGGCACACAGCCAGAGAGACCCCATTCCATCTGGGTCAGAGAGCGGGAGACCCCATTCCATCTGGGTCAGAGAGACCAATTCACCACCCGGTCAAGAGGTTCATCTTACTAAGAGCTTGTACCAACGGCCAATAAAGTGTGGGAAAGTAACTCGACTTCGCCCTTGCGTCGTACTTGACTCCAACCTTACCACCGACCACCACATTGGATTTAAAAAGTATGCTGATTTTCTGCTGATTTCTGGAGGACTTGAGAGGACGTGAAAGTGTCTTCGTGCAGACTGTGACATCTTGGAAGGACTTGGAAACGACTCTCAAAAGAAGCAAGAGAGGACTTGGGAAATAATGGGATGAAAGTTGAAGAGATGTTGAGGAGCAATTGGGGGGTGGGGGGGGGGGGGGGGTGAGGGTTGGAGGTGGTGGGGAAGAGGGAGAGAGAGAGAGGGGGGAGGGAGGGGGAGGGGAAGAAGTCGAGGGGGATTTCTAAAGCTGCCTTGAAGGGAACGTGGGAGTATTTGGATCTGACTTGGGGCTTACTTGGGGAGAAGACATAGAGCAGAGCCTTTTCTATTTCTGGAACCGATGGTAGGAGTTCTAAGTCCTCTGGCAGGACTTCAGCTGCCAGCTCATGCCCCTCAAGAATTGTCATGGGTATAGAGAGAGGTGATGCAGTATGTCAGACTGCATTGTGGAGATGAATCATCAATAAAATGTGTCCGGTCAAAGTCCATGCGGAAAATTGAATTTGGCTGTGTATCGTAACGATCGCCACGCAGCTTGATACGTTTTAATGTGTGTGTGTGTGTGCGTGTGTGTGTGTGTGTGTGTGTGTGTGTGTGTGTGTGCGTGTGTGTGTGCGTGTGTGTGTGTGTGTGTGTGTGTGTGTGTGTGTGTGTGTGTGTGTGTGTGTGTGTGTGTGTCCGTGTGTGTATGTATGTGTGTGTGTAGATGTGTGATGTGTGTGTGTGTCCGTGTGTGTGCGTGTGTCCGTGTGTGTGTGTGTATGTGTGTGTGTAGATGTGTGAGTGTGTGTGTGTGCGTGTCTGTGTGCGTGTGTCCGTGTGTAAGTGTGTGTATGTGTGTGTGTAGATGTTGAGTGTGTGTGTATGTGCTTGTGTGTGTTTGTGTATGTGTGTGTGCATATATGTGTGTATGTGTGTGCATGTGTATGTTTGTATGCGTGTGTGTGTATGTGTGTATGTGTGTATGTGTGTATGTGTGTATGTGTGTATGTGTGTATGTGTGTATGTGTGTATGTGTATGTGTGTATGTGTGTGTATGTATGTGCGTGCATGTGTGTGTGCATGCGTGTGTGAGAGTTTGTGTATGTATGTGTGCATGTGTGTATGTGTGTATATGTGTATGTGTGTATGTGTGTATGTGTGTGTGTATGTGTGTGCGTGCGTGTGTGTGTGCATGCGTGTGTGAGAGTTTGTGTGTGTGTGTGTGTATGTGTGTATGTGTGTGTATGCATGTATGTGTGTATGTGTGTGTATGTGTGTGCGTGCGTGTGTGTGCGTGCATGCTTGTGGGTGAGTGTGCATGTATACGTATGAGTGCAATTGCGTACTTTTGTGCAGATGAGTGGAATTGTTACGGTGATATATTCAACAGTGTGTGCATACGTGTTGATATGAAACAGTGGCCTGTCTAGTGAAGAGAAGACATGGAAAGAGTAAAGAAATGAATATGATTGCCACTCGTAAAAACGTGTACATATCACCTAACTTTGACAGCAGTGTCAAAGCAATCCCTTAGCTGGCTTCATAACTTCTTCACCCTTTCCTTTCCACTAAACACAGCGACATTGCTCTGACAGCAGGGGCGGATCTGGGGGGGGTGCAATGGGTGCAATTGCACCCCCCCCCCCCCAGCGGGACAAAAAAAAAAGAAGAAAAAAGAAGAAAAGAAAGAAAGAAAGAAAGAAAAAAAAGAGATATGTTGATAATGTAGTAATGTAAATGTAATTGCACCCACCCCCCCCCCCCCAAGCAAAAAGACAAAAAAATGAGAGAGAGACTCAGGGAAAGAGATGTTGATAAATATTGGAATGTAAATATAATTGCACCCCCCCCCCCTCCTCGGCTTAAAAAAAAAGAAAGAGAGAAGCTGATAAATATAGTAATGTAAATGTAATTGCACCCCCCCCCCTCCCTCGGCAGAACAAAAAAGAGAAAGAGATGCTGATAAATATAGTAATGTAAATGTAATTCCACCCCCAGCCAAAAAACTAACTAAATAAATTAAAGAAATAAAATACATAAACAATGATAATACATTTAAAAAAATGGAAAGAGAAATATGTTGATAAATATAGTGATGTAATTGCACCCCCCCCCCCCCCCCCAGCCAAAATAAAAAGGGGTGGGTGGGTGCAGAGAGAGAGATGCTGATAAATATAGGAATGCACTAGTAAAATTAAATGTAATTGCACCCCCCCCCCTTACACACACACACACACACACACACACACACACACACACACACACACACACACACACACACACACTCACACATACAGCAAAAAAAAAGGAAAAAAAAGAGAGAGAGAGAGAGAGAGAGAGCCTGAGAGATGCTAATACAGGAATGAAAATAGACATTCCAGATGCTGTCAACAGATTTGCAATAAAATACAACACAGTCATGCGCCTTCAGCCACAGAAAATGTTGTCGCATGATTAGGCCTATGACTAGGCAAATTCCTCCATGTGTGTGTTTATTCAATGTCTCTAGACTGACCAGGCCTGACTCCCACAACAAACTGGTTACAGATGTCTTCTTACATATTCGGAATAAAGAGGATTAAATTCGAGGTATGATCTTGTTGCAAAGACTTTTTCCTCATGTTGTTTTTGTGAATTGTGATTCTTTATTATTAACATCGAACTTATTTAGCACTGTACATTTTCGAGCATGTGCTTCCCAAGAGAGAGACAGTTGGTCCTATCTCCACCCCTCAACACATCAGTGGCAAAATGTATCGCCTGAAAATAGCACTTTACACGCTCAGATTGCACCAGATTGCACCATTTTGCTTCCTTTTTTTTAAAAAATTCCGGGGAGGGGGCATGCCCCCGGACCCCCCTAGCATGCTCGGCGCTTCGCGCCGTCGGTTCGGCGCTTCGCGCCTTCGCTGATAAGATACAAAACAAAACAAAAAAGAACTTTGCACCCCCCCCTTTCAAAACCCAGATCCGCCCCTGTGACAGCAATGTCAAACTAATTTATAAATGTGTTTCGTAACTTCTCCAGCCTTTTCTTTTCTCTTGGAAGACACATTGAAACTGCACTGACTGCAGGACTGCACGCAAGCGCTGAGGGGGTGAATCACTTACCCCGGGGCAAACCTGATGAGCTGCCCAAAACGCCATGAATAACTGCAGCTTGTGCAAGGACGGAGTCCCATCTGCAGTGAGTCACAACCAGCATCCCACGTCTTGCTCGGGTCCTCAGGGGCTTTGCAGGCAGAAATCGATCAGAATTCTGACCACTGCACTGCTCCTAAATCCCATGATTCAGCGCCATTGGGGCAGACAGGCTGGTTGCGTGGCTCTGCCTGAGAAGGCTGATGCGTCCATAAGGAGTAATGAAGCACGACGGGGCCGGAATTCAGAAAGGACGGCTGTGAAAGTGAATGAAGTTTTTTACTCTGCGGTAAAGATTTTCCCCAAAAGTGGTGCGGTAAATGAGCAAAGATTAGCAGTTGTGTGCCTGCAAATGACGTGGGCGCATTAGACAGCATCCAGTGCGCATTGAAGCCTGCATATGCACCACAGAGGAAAAGCCACCATCCCTTGAATTCATTTTGCCTTGAATGCCAAGATCGTCTCGTGAGTCCCAGGTAGTGTTTTCAACGCCTCTGTGATGTACGAGTACATGCAGGTCAGAGCTCGAAAGGTTACTGATGATTCTGTTTGCTTTGCCACCTGCAACATTCACTTGGGAGATTGCACTCGCACATTCAACTGCCAATAGAAACACAGTCGTGTTGTATGGTTTGTGCACGGATAGATTCCTCGCAATGCGTTTCTATTTGAAGCTCTATGATGGTGATGTTTTGACAGCATGTGCTCTTTCACCGGCAGTCTTTAAATAACCCCAGCTCGGGGCAGTTAGCCTGTATAATGTAATGGCGATAATCTACCAGCTTACATACAAGACCGTCTTGTGTATATTCCTTGCATACCTGATATCAGTAATCGCTGAAAACATAAATCATGGAATATTCGTA
>JAWQFJ010027083.1:75000-97500 GCA_034096865.1 Theodoxus fluviatilis
AGAAGTAGCTCAAAACTCTGGTCGTTCGACACCAGGGAGTAGGAATGGACTGGCAAGCATGCCAGACCCATTAGAACTTAGGAAGCTTGAGATGCAGCATGAGATAGCACTAAAGCAGCATGAGATAGCACTAAAGCAGCATGAGATGCAGCAGGAGAGGGCACTGAGACAGATGGAGCTGGAGATGGAGATGCAGAAAGAAGTCAAACTTAGAGAACTAGAACTACAATCCAGAGATAGGAGAGAATCCAGTGGTAGTAGCAGAAGTGAGTCGGTCACCGTGAAGGTAGACAAAGTTCCAGCATTTGATGAGGCAAATCTGGAAAGCTATTTTGAGTACTTTGAGAAGACTGCTATCACCTGGAACTGGCCCAGAGAAAAGTGGACAGCACTCCTACAGTCCGTGCTAGTAGGAAAAGCACGCAACGTTTTTGTTTCCCTAACTACAGAAGACAGTCAGGACTATGTGAGAGTGAAGGAAGCTATCTTGAGGGAGTACCAACTCGTACCTGAAAGCTATAGAAAGAAATTCCGTAGCCTGCAGAAAGCAGAGAGAAAAACTTTCAGAGAATTTGCACATGACCTGAGAACCGCGTTTGACAGGTGGTTACGGGCAGAAGAGGTAGGAAATAGCTATGAGAAGCTCAGGGAGACAATGCTCATGGAGGCGTTTCATGAGAGAGTGACTGACGATCTCAGGATGCATCTGTCAGATCGCAGGGTAGAAACCCTAGATCAGGCCGCTACAGTATGCGACACATACGCGGCAGTGCACTGCCAAGTAGGGAATGCAGGGAGAGGGAATTCTCCAGCACAAGGGAAGTTCGGAGGTGGGAAACCTCACCAGATGGCATATGACCATTCTAGGAATGGAAGTCATAGTCGGGGAAGCCATAGTCGAGGGCATAGGAACCAGGGTGGAGAGAAACGGGAAGGGATAGACCTTTCCAAATTCCAGTGCTATCAATGTAAGGAATTCGGCCATTTCTCCAGAGATTGCCGTCTTAACCAACCAACGTCTCAGTCTATGTTTGTGTGTCGCGTGTTCAGGGAGCAGCCCAAAACGCAGTGGCTAGGCAGGGAGGGTGTAGAACCCACTAAAGGAGTCGAATCTCGCCCGATCACCGGTATGGAACCGAGAGGGGAATTCGATCCTTACATCAGTCAGGGACTGATAGGATTGCCAGGCGGAACGAAGCAACGTGTCCGTATGCTTAGGGATACCGGCGCTAACGTGACAATAGTGCGCGGTGATGTACTGCCATTCAAAAGCCGAGAGACAGACAGGAGGACTTGGTTGACAGGAATCATTCCTGGAGTCGGGAAATACGTTCCCACCCATCAGATAGAGATAGAGAGCGCTCTAGTCTCAGGAACGGTGAAAGTAGCAGTTCTAGATGGGATGATAGGCTGTGGAAGCTTTGACGTCATTTTGGGTAATGACTTAGTGCCGCCTGCCAGGCAGGTCCAGCTAACCCTAACTTCACCCCAGGTGGTGACAGTAGATAGGGAGAAGGGGACAGGTTTCTCAGCATGTGAGGCGACACGTGCGCGTAGAAGAGAAGCAGAAAGGGAGATAGATATCTCGGAGACCTTCCTAGGAGAGAATTTAGAGACAGTAGTCCGAGGAGAGAAACCAGACCTAGAGGTCAAAGACAGGAGTCAGACAGAGAAGTCGGACACAGAAGTCAGCGACAGGAGTCGAAAGGGAGAGTCAGATGTAGGGCAGGACAGTGACGTACCTAGCCAGAGATCAGAGGGGAGTACAGAGGCGGATGCCAGTACAGGCACCCCAGTAGAGGTAAACTCCAACAAGGAAGACAACCTGTTAGAGGAACAGGCGGGAGATAGAGAACTCAAACCCCTGTTTGAGCAAGTCATCCCCCAGGAAGTAGTGCCAGTGGAGAGAGGAGACAGAGAAGAAGCGTTAGTGCAAGTGGAGAGAGGAAACAAGGCAAGTGTGAGAGCATGTCTGTGTTTATCGGTTCCTGCAGATAGTGGTGCGAATGTCATGGAGGGGGACAGAGCAGAAGAGAGCAGCGAGAGTAACCACGCTGGGATGGAGAGTGAGAGATACCAGAGGAGTGTATCGAGCAAACGCTATCCGCGGCGAGATGTCCAATTGAGGAGAGTGCCTGGGATTAGCTTAGGAGGCGAGAAATGTGTGCCTTTCCCAGTGGTGACTGTGGAAGGAGGATACGTGTGTGTGAAAGAAGAGGAGGAGAGGACAGTTGAGGGAATGATGAGTGTACTACAGCCCCATGTGGCCATGGAGGACTGCAAGAGGGAGGTGAGGACTGAATCTCGAGTAGAGACAGGGATGGAAAGTGCCGAGCCCAGTGAGACCCCAGGTGGCGGGTGGACAGTGCGTGTTAATGACTGTCCCGGCGAGACAAAGCAGAGAGGGAGAAGATGGCGTGAATGGAAGAAACGGAAGAAGAGAAGTCTGAACTTGGAGGAATGGTTGAACGGGAATGAAAAAAAAAATGGATATATGTCTGTCTGACTAGACCTATAGTTCACTAGCTGACGACGACGACCAGAGACATATGTAACCTTTCACAGGTAGAAGCAAACGTATGTCTATCCTCCTATGTTTTCCCCCTTTGTCTTTGCATGCCACTGTATTGATGTATTCACCATGGATAGTGATTAGAAAATGTGTAACTGTCAGAGAAGGTTACAACCTTATATGAAGTAGACTAATGATGTGTTGAATAGTCATTTACCCCCATCGTGAATTCCAAATCCCCTGTAATTCACGACATTAGGTGTAGGGATGTCATGAATAGAGATGTTTTTGCTTAAGTTGATTCAATATATATATTTGCCCACTCATCGTGAATTCCAAATCCCCTGTAATTCACGACTTTTAGGTGTGGAGGTGTGATGAATGGAGAGATTTTGTTGTGAGTCAGTTAAATGAATAAGTATATGAGCCAGCCAGTTCTCAAATCTAGCTTTTAGATAACCCAGCCAGCAGTTAGGAAATTGTGTCAGGGTGGGATTTTGAAAAGGACAAAGGAGATGTGGACGTTTCTACTGCGTCGGGCCTGGGCCAAAAATAGGACTGGTCAGTGTGTGTAGACAAAGGAACCCAGTCTCGTGACGCCAGCCTCGTGATGCAGGTCGCCTGATCCACATCTCGTGACCAGAGGAGACAAAAGGATCCAGCTTGTAAACAAGGTCCCATGACCGGGGTCTCGTGATGAGGGCAAGATGGCGTCTGGAGCGCGATTGGTCAGCACCGGACACTGAGTGCATCTATAAAATCCTCCCCGACCCTCTCCCTCGCTCTCTTCTCGCCAACACCTCGCGCCACACCTGCCCGCCGCACCTGACCGTGCGACGGAAAGCGCTGGAGGTCAACCAGACGGGGACGGAATGCGAATCCGCCGCCCAGCCGAGAGAGCATCAGGCAGTCATGCCTGATTAGACCTGACCGCGCCCCGACCCACGCCTGACCACGGTTCAAGCCTCAACGCCCGCCCCCACGCCAACCGCCATGACGAGGCAACTGACCACGCTACGCCTGACCTACTCCACGTTTCAGCTTGGAGGGGAGACGGTTGATGGAACCCTCCCTTCCACCAGCCTCACGCTTCAACGAGCCCTGACCAGGCTATAAATAACCCGACGTTAGTGGCCCACCGTTTCTTCACCCCTGTCAGAAAGACACTTCATTCAACGGCGGTCAGCAGAGACTGACACAATCAGATAAGTTGTATCTCAAAGGCTGGCTGGCTAAACCTTACATTTTGATACCTTAAATTAGCTATATTAAGAATTATCATTTCATTTGTATTATTATTAAAAGTCATCTTTAAAGTTCACTCCACACTTTCTCCTCTGTACTGTCTTGTTCACTTGCATTGCATGGAATGAAAAGAGAATGTTATGGAACGGTAAGACAAACCCCTAGACCTATCTCTCTTGAATGGGAGATAAAGAGCCCCGTTCGTAACAATGCGTACGCACGCGCCTGTGTGTGTTTTGCAGGAATGTGGGTGCTTCAATTTGTTTTAGTAACTCGTCATCTTAATCTATTACTTCGAAGTCAACTCTGAGTGATTTTGTGACTTCTCACTCCAAAATGGTGGCTGCAGTCACAATGCCTACAGGGATCCCAATTACCGGCTCTTGACCACTTCTAGTCTAAGCGCCTCTTCGCAGAGATGCCCTCTGGCATGTTGAGTAATGGTCCACTCATCCTTCCTTCCTTTCCTCCTACCTCCTCTTCCTCCTCCCTCTGTCGCAGCACAGGGAAAACTGGACTGACTGACCACTACGGTGGTCAAGAAGGACTTGTCATTGAAACACTACAGTCAGGCCCATCCGCCAGACGGCCAAGTCCGGTCATTATCGATTGAGTGTGTGGTCCAAGGATGCAGAGCCTGGGTTGTAGACAGCAAGCGCTCATTGCGTGTAGACTGACGGGCTGCTGTCTGGGCAAGGCTGAGAAAAGGCTGGGAGAAGGATGCACGTGTTTGGGTGTGTTCGTTTGAGTGTGAGTGTGTGTGTATTTGTGTGTGCGTGCGTGTGTAAGTATGTGAATGAGTGTGTGTGTGTGTGTGTGCATGTGTGTGTGCATGTGTGTGTGTGTGTGCGCATGCGTGCGTGTGTGTATGTATGTGTGCGTGCGTGCGTACGTGCATATGTACGTGTGTGTGTGTGTGTGTTTGTACGTGTGTGTATATGTGTGTGTGCCTGGGTGCTTACGTGCATATGTGTGCGTTTGTGATATGTGTGCGTGCACGTTTGCGCGCGAATGTTGCGTTTTTGTGATTATGCGTGTGCCTATACACGCGCGCGCGCGTGTGTATGTGTATATGTGCGTGCATGTGGGTTTACTTACGTGGGCATGTGTATGCATGCATATGTGTCTGAGTGAGAAAATCAGATGGACGAACAGACAGACAGACATATATATTGATAGACGAACGAACGGACGGACAGATAGGCGAGAGTTAGGGGAGGACACGGTGGAATAGGACTAGGGTATGGTTGGGGAGATAATGATGCGTTTGGGATGAGTTACCTGCATAAAAAAGGACGAGAGATGATGAAGAAAGACATGGAGAGGAGATGCGTGTATCGGGACATTGCCTGGGTTTTGTTGAGGCTCCAGTGTTACGACATTCCTCACCGCAGCCTGCTTGGCTTATGGCCTCTGAAGCTACAGTGTCTCCATATGCCTGTTGCACTTGACGTGAATGGGAATGACATCAGTAAAGAGAGACACAAGCTGCCAGCAAGGAAAGCCCCACTCCACACTGACGCCACACTGACTGCAGTGTGGGGGAACAACGCAGGCAGCCCTAGGACTGAAGCAAAGCTGCTTGCTAGACTTGACTACTGCAGAATAAATGCTCCCTATTTTCATCCTCAGCACCTCGAAGTCTTCATACACCTAGAAACTGTAGTCAATGGTTTCATAATAATAATTATGTACAATTGTTATCGCGTATCTCCATTGTGTGTTGCTTAGCATTGGTTGAAGGGCATCTGTTTTCTAATGAGATCTATGTTTTTCCAAACAGAGATCCAAGTGATACGTCTTTTGCACTTCAAGTCTGACAGTCTGAACACGATTTTAACTTTCAGTTTATCTGGCGCGCTGGTGGCCACTCTATCATTTCCCAGTCACGACGATGGTGGAAGAAGCAGGAGACGGGAATTAACCCCAGATCAATTAGACTCTGTCATCGCTCTCCCCTCCAGCATGTCTTCCTGCATGACGCCTGTCCCTCTGTCTGGCTCGGAACTGATGGCGGCTGCCTCATCCAACGAGAGGTATATCTTGACTTGCCAGCTATTCCCTCGGGAATGACAGGAAGAGAGAACGAGGATTGACAAGCAAAGGGTGGATGGACCGAGGTATTCAGACAGACAGACAGACAGACAGACAGACAGGCAGGCAGGTAGGCAGGCAGGCAGACATACAGACAGATAGACAGTCAGACAGACAGACAGACAGACAGACAGTCAGACAGACAGACAGACAGACAGACAGACAGACAGACAGACATACAAACAAACAGACATACAAACAGACAGACAGACAGACAGACAGACAGACATGCATGCAGGCAGGCAGGCAGGCAGGCTGTAAGAGTGACAGTCTGTCGGACAGAGATGAACGGGTGGACAGATGGACGGTTTGTGAGCTTGCGATTGAGTATAGTAGATGTAGTGCATGGACCGCGAGAGAAAACCATGAACGAAGATAGATGCAAGCATTATAGGTGATGAAACATGTCAACAAAGCAGACACGTCAGTGCAGGTAGAATAAACTTGATCCCAGCTTGTTTAATCTGGCAGCAGAAAGCAAGCTCTTTTTTTTACATAGACAAGGTCATATTACGCGGTCAAGGTCATGTTTGCATAGACAAGATCATGACCTGAAAAGCCCATTTTCGATCTCGTGGTCTCCATCTGAAGGATGAGGGTCCACCTGTTTCCGTCTGGTGACGTCACTGCAGGTGTCCACCACCGTGCTGACGTCATAAGTGACGTGCTGTTGATGAGGGGGACAACGTCTGCGGCGTGACGTGCTATCTGTCTGCTGTAGCCTGAGCTGTCAGCCCTGCCTTGCCCTCTGGTGACACGGTGTTTGATCCCTAGTGGATCGCCCTTCACCCTCCCCCCTCCCCCCCCTCCCCTCTCCCTCTCCCTCCCCCTTCCACCCCTTGCCCTACTTTCCTCTCTTTCTTCCCTCTCCCAGCCCCTCATGCATTCCTCGTGCCCCGCCCCTCTCCAAGTCCTGTTGCGGGTGTGCCAGAAAGACAATCTATTTGTTCCAAACAGGTATGCCTGCTCCTTGCATGTATACCGCGTATTCCATACACCTGTCGTCCTCTATCAAGCACACACACACACTCACACACACACACACACACACACACACACACACACACACACACACACACACACACACACACACACATTCTCACGTACATACACGCGCATACATTAACACACGTGCCCACATGTACATTTATACACATATCAATAGTAATTTATTATTTAAACAAAGTGCTACGGCCGCACTAACATATTCACAAACGTATAGTTCTACCCACACACAAAAATGCACTAACAATACATACACACATGAACTCCTCTGTGGGTTGGGGAAAGAATTGACCCACCGCGTCTCCCTACACGTTTCGTAACAGGCGAATAGCTAGAGAAATTGTGACATTGACTTGCTGTTCTTCTTACAAATCCTTATGTTTTTCATGATTAATGGCCTTAAATAACCTCCAAAGGCTGGTGGTCAGCACGCTTGACCTGCAGTCACTTGCGGCTAGCGGGTGCGGTGTTCAAAGCTGCACGGATTCTAGAGTTGCATCTTTGGCCAAGGTGCTTTACTCACATTGCTTCTCGCCACGGGTACCTGTGAGGGCTGAGTTGGAAGATTGTGAGAGATAACGTCGGCGCGTTCATCCGCAGCCTGGTTGCGTGCTTTCCAGGGAGTTGATATGGTGTTGGAGTGATACAAAGAGGTAGCCCGATGACCAGGAGGTAAATGTATGCGGTTTCAATGAGTAAAAAAGTAGCAATATAAAAAAGAGCACTTTTACTTTTACCTTTATGGGCCTTAAAACTCCATCCATCCAACCACACACACACATTCACGAGTATCACCATGGGGATGTTCAGCTCTCACTCCGAAGGTTTACATTGAGCTACAACGTCACCTACAACCTCGTCCTCTCCAAAGGTTTACATAGAGCTACATTTCACCTACAACGTCGTCCTCTCCAAAGGTTTACATAGAGCTACATTTCACCTACAACGTCGTCCTCTCCAAAGGTTTACATAGAGCTACATTTCACCTACAACGTCGTTTTCTCCAAAGGTTTACATAGAGCTACATTTTGCCTACAACGTCGTCCTCTCCGAAGGTTTACATAGAGCTACATTTTGCCTACAACGTCGTCCTCTCCAAAGGTTTACATAGAGCTACATTTCACCTACAACGTCGTCCTCTCCAAAGGTTTACATAGAGCTACATTTCACCTACAACGTCGTTCTCTCCAAAGGTTTACATAGAGCTACATTTCACCTACAACGTCGTCCTCTCCGAAGGTTTACATAGAGCTACATTTCACCTACAACGTCGTCCTCTCCAAAGGTTTACATAGAGCTACATTTCACCTACAACGTCGTCCTCTCCAAAGGTTTACACAGAACTACATTTCACCTACAACGTCGTCCTCTCCAAAGGTTTACATAGAGCGACATTTCACCTTCAACCTCGTCCTCTCCGAAGGTTTACATAGAGCTACATTGTCACCTACAACGTCGTCCTCTCCAAAGGTTTACATAGAGCTACATTTCACCTACAACCTCGTCCTCTCCGAAGGTTTACACAGAACTACATTTCACCTACAACGTCGTCCTCTCCAAAGGTTTACATAGAGCTACATTGTCACCTAATGTCGTTCTAAACGACGTTGTAGGTGATATGTAGCTTTATGAAAGCCTTCGGAGAGAGGGTTGAACGTGCCTCTGCTGCTTGGAGAATCTTCTCCCCGTCTACCCCTCATCCCCCCCACCCACGCCGCAACACCCACCCTTCCTCCAACTCCAACTCCTGACCAGGTAGGTACATGGATGGGGTGGGAGTGGGGGTAGGGCATGTGGTGGGAGTGAACTGTGACTGGCGTTGATGGAATGACTAGGACATGGCAGCAAGGCCTTCCATGACAGAGTGCTGTCTTCTCAATGACTGACTGACTGACTGACTGACTGACTGAATGACTGACTGACTGACTGACTGAATCCATAAATCACTGACGGAACGAATTACTACAGCGACGGGCGAACTGCTAAATGGGCAAAGTTTATGAATGATTACACGGTTTTTCAATGGATTCCAAAACCGATACAGTTATTATTAATGAAGTCTATAAATGCAGCCACATATTTGGAAATGGTTTTATTAATATATTTTTCCTCGATGATACAAAACATCGATATACAAAATCAGTCTTGTTTTCGGTCCCGGACCCCAAAGAGGACACTACAGTTCGTTAGGTCCAAAGCATGCACATTTTTCACATTACAGAATAAAAACATATTTACTGGAATTTCCTTCAGACTGATAAACGAAAGTTGCTTCGACGGGTGCTGATACATATTTCCTGTATATTACTGCTGGTTTCTTAGATTCTCTCTGATGTTCCCCTCTTCTCCTTCTTCCTCGCGTTTCCCGAACTACTGAAGCCGAACTTCAGTGCATCAAGAGCAAATGGCCTACATTCTTGCGAGCATGAATATTTACGAGTTTCAAGTTATACTTTCATCAACTACGTGACGACGAATTCCAAACTGCCCCCTAGTCTAAAAAACATTTACTACAGCAACGGAAACGATGGCTGGGCAAATTCTTTTTCAATAGATTCTTTCTATTTTTCAAACTTCTCCTCCAGTCTCACCACTCACGCTGTGACGTGTGGTTAAAAAAAATACTAAGCTAGGTTTCTCTATCTCTCTGTCTCTCTCTCTCTGTCTCTCTCTGTCTCTCTCTCTGTCTCTCTGTCTCTGTCCCTCTCTCTCTCTCTCTGTCTCTCTCTGTCTCTCTCTGTCTCTGTCTCTCTCTCTCTCTCTCTCTCTCTCTCTCTCTCTCTCTGCGTCGTCACGCTTGTGGAGTCAAATGTAAGTTTGTGTGAGTTTCCGACACGCCAGGAATGCGAGGCATGACGCAACAAGATGGCGTCATTTGAAACTGTCCTGGTGGGTTTTTGTGTGTGTTTGTTTTCACTACTCTCCCATTCCACAACGTCATGCCTTGATTCATTGTGTCCTTTGCTTTCTGCCCGTCACATTCGTGTGTCGACAGAAGCTTTTATACATATCCTGAAGTGGGTTGGTTTGCGGCGTGTGTGGTACTTCCACATGCAGAGTGACAAAACACAGTGGATGCAGTCACGAAAAGCAGGACGTAAATGCGTCACGTTGGATCCATATTTATTTCAAGCCCTAGTGTCGTTGGTTTTTCTGTCTTTTTGTCTTTTTCTGTCTGTCTTTCTTTCTTTTTTCTTTTTTCTTCTTCTGTCTATCCATCCTGTCCATCCGTCTGTCTCTCCTTCTTTTCTTCCCTACCTTCCCTTCCTTT
Source organism: Theodoxus fluviatilis (assembly GCA_034096865.1). Taxonomy (NCBI): domain Eukaryota; kingdom Metazoa; phylum Mollusca; class Gastropoda; order Cycloneritida; family Neritidae; genus Theodoxus; species Theodoxus fluviatilis. Next base: position 85,128 of record JAWQFJ010027083.1, read on the forward strand.
TCAACTCCTCCTCCCTCCCTCCCCCTTCTGCTGCTGCTGTTGCTGCTGCTCCAAGTCCTCCTTCTCCTCGTCCTCCTCCTCCTCGTCCTCCTCCTCCTCGTCCTCCTCGTCCTCATCCTCCTCCTCGTCCTTGTCCTCGTCCTCGTCCTCGTTCTCCTCCTCGTCCTTCCCCTCGTCCTCGTCCTCGTCCTCGTCCTCGTCCTCGTCCTCCTCGACCTCCTCCTCCTCCTTCTCCTCGTCCTCCTCGTCCTTCTCCTCTTCCTCGTCCTACTCGTCCTCCTCCTCGTCCTCGTCCTTCTCCTCCTCCTCCTCCTCCTCCTCCTCCTCCTCCTCCTCCTCCTCCTCCTCCTCCTCCTCCTCCTCCTCCTCCTCCTCCTCCTCCTCCTCCTCCTCCTCGTCCTCCTCCTCCTCCTCCTCCTCCTCCTCCTCCTCCACGTCGTCGTTCTTCCTTCTCTCCTGCAGTCACCACCTTCGCGATGGTATTGTTGTAGTTTTTGTTATTGCTCTCGTTGTTGTTGTCGACCCCTCGTTGCTGCTACAGTATCCTCTCCTGCTCCTGCTGCTGCTGCTGCCACTACTACTGTACGTACAATAACGACGACGGCGACATCAATGACAATGATGATTGCCACTACCACTATCACGTATATGAACACAACATTGACTGCGATAGCAGCAACAACTACCACTGGCAGTTTCGCTTGTAAGACGTAAGCTGTGTACCACATGATAGGAGTGTACATCATCCAGACAGCACAGTGGAGCATGGCGGGCCAGGCAGCCATACAGGTTGAAGGTCGGAATGCCTCCTGCATTGTCCGCATCTCGAGAGATTAGAGCGGATTAGAGCCAGCCTTCACTGCTAATTCGGGGCAGCGTGATTAACCTTGTGTGCCAACCTACTTCCCTCTCTCTCATTCGGAGTGTCTTCCTCATCGTGCCAGCAGCAGTCGGCCGTGAAGAATGCACTGCGTGCCTTTCTGACAAGCTCACATAACTTAGGCTAGAAGATATGAAAAATGTTTACACCTGGCAATGCAGAAGTTAAGTGCGCAAGCCGTGTGCATTGCTTGTAATTTGTTTTTGAAATTTGATGCCGTTAACACACACATACGCCCACACATTGCTCCTCATGCCACATCCATCAGCAGTTCCCACCCACACGTATATAGCACCTAACACACGTACCCACCCATTTCCACTTCCCACTCATTGTGCATCAGTTCTGAGAAGTCACATTCCCCACTGTAGGCATATTCGAACACTAACATCCCAAATTAAAGATTATATTGGTATGCACATCACGCACTCATGCACATGCCATTGCTTTTCCAATATGTTTTCTTCAAACCTTCTCTTTGCGTACAGAGGTGAATGTGGATGTGATGAAGATAGACTTTCGTAATGACTTCATGCGCGATTTCATATAAATATGGCTTTTAATGAGTTTCATTTCGTATGGGACGTAGATATTCCACCAGCCTTCCCTCCTTCAGACTCTCTCTCTCTCTCTCTCTCTCTCTCTCTCTCTTTCTCTTTCTCTCTTGTTGAATATCTTCCCTCGTCGTTGATAGTTTTTACGTTTGTGAAACTGTAAGGATCCTACTTATCTATGGTTTGGGTAGTGCTATGTAATTGCAATGAGCCGATGACCATGAATGTGAATTCAAATTCATTCTGTCTGTCTGTCCGTCTGTCTGTCTGTCTGTCTGTCTGTCTGTCTGTCTGTCTGTCTGTCTGTCTGTCTGTCTGTCTGTCTGCCTGCCTGTCTGTCTGTCTGTCTGTCTGTCTGCCTGACTGTTTGTCTGTCAGTCTGTCTGTCTGTCTGTCTGTCTGTGTCTGTCTTTGTCTCTCCTCCCTCTTTATCTCTCTCTCTTTGTCTCTCTGTATCTGGCTGTCTGTCTGTCTGTCTGTCTCTTTGTCTGTCTGTCTGTCTGTCTGTCTGTCTGTCTGTCTGTCTGTCTCTGTCTCTCTGTCTGTGTCTCTCTCTGTCTGTCTGTCTCTCCGTCTGTATGTCTGTCTGTCTCTCTCTCTCTTCTTTCTCTCTCTCTCACTCTTTCTCTCTCTCTCTCTCACTCACTCACTCTGTGTGTGTCTCTTTCCCTCTGTCTCTATCTCTTTCTGTCTTTATCTGTCTCTCTTATCTCTCTCTCTCATTCTCTGTGTCGTCTCCCTGTGGCTCTGTGTGTGTGTGTGTGTGTGTGTGTGTGTGTGTGTGTGTGTGTGTGTGCGTCTCTCTCTCTCTCTCTCTGCGTCTCTGACTGTCTCCCTCTCTCTCTCTCTCTCTCTCTCTCTCTCTCTCTCTCTCTCTCTCTCTCTCTCTCTCTCTCTCTCTCTCTCTCTGCGCCTGTCGGTCCTAGCCTTGCCGTCCCCCTGATTGGCACAGTCTGCAAACAAGTGGTCCCCCATTTTTCAGATTTTCGACAACATGTTCGTATTGTGAGGGAACATGTCTGTGTCCAAAGCCTTGAACATTGCAATATTTCGCCGCGCTTTTTCTCTGAGATATACTAAAAATACTCGACTGTTAACAATAAGGAAATACGCCACACAATGGCTAAAACGTATTATGTGTTATTGTGTACGGTAAGGAAATAAAGAGTTATTAGGGTAATCGAGTACGGTATTATGAAATGGGCTTCTTAAAAAACCCTAAGGTGTTTATACTAAACATACCGATATCATACGAGACGCACAGTGACAACGACCTGAAGAACTGCTTTACGTAAAGCAGGCAATCAGGAAAATATAGATGGGGATGTCCTCTTTGGTGAAGTAAAGGCTTGCTGTTTGTTTTCCTTTGTGGCGACGTTGCGCTCATTATTTTCATGACATTGACAATATGCAGCCGTGGTGGTTTGCCGCTGCGCTGTGTTGTCTTGCCTCATGAGTCCGCCAGGGAGGTTACGTGTTACCATCGGTTTGTTAGTTACTTCCGCCAGGGAGGTTACGTTTTACCATCGGTTTGTTAGTTACTTCCGCCAGAGAGGTTACGTTTTACCATCGGTTTGTTAGTTACTTCCGCCAGAGAGGTTACGTGTTACCATCGGTTTGTTAGTTACTTCTGCCAGAGAGGTTACGTTTTACCATCGGTTTGTTAGTTACTTCCGCCAGAGAGGGTACGTGTTATCATCGGTTTGTTAGTTACTTCCGCCAGAGAGGTTACGTGTTACCATCGGTTTGTTAGTTACTTCCGCCAGAGAGGTTACGTGTTACCATCGGTTTGTTAGTTACTTCCGCCAGAGAGGTTACGTTTTACCATCGGTTTGTTAGTTACTTCCGCCAGGGAGGTTACGTGTTACCATCGGTTTGTTCATTACTTCCGCCATGGAGGTTACGTTTTACCCTCGGGTCACTGATTAATTAACAAAGTGAGTTCAGGTGATTAAACAATAGTGAAGGCAACATGAACCAGATAGGAATACGAGTGCATGTACGACATGCTTTGTGGAAGGTTTCGTTTGGTCCTCATAATACTACAATGACAAATAGAGCTCTACCACTGCTGTATTGTTATGAGAAAATCAACCTAAATATGGCTAGCGTCCCTTTATCAGGACACTTTACTTCTTAACTTTCCATCATCAGTACTGTCCCACATGCACATTGTGTTTATAAAAAGGGAAGCATCTCTGAAAAGCATATGTTTAAGGAGTGATTTTCCTCGGAATCCAACGCCTTCTGGATTGGGAGTTAGATAAGACCTACTGTGTCTCACTGTTTGCCTACGCGAATCGTAAAAAGCTAATTAAACTAGAGATGGAAATTTGACTTGCTCTAAACGCTAACCAGCTTTAGTCATTTTGTAGTAAATGGCCTTACAGAGCCTGCACAAGTGCATAGGCCGTAAACCTCATTCATTCATTCATTCATTCACTCATTTATTCATTCATTCATTCATGTATTCACTCATTCAGTATTCATTCATTCATTCACTCATTCATTTATTCATTCATTCACTCATTCATTCACTCACTCATTCTAGGAATTCACGCGGCAATACACATTAAGGATATATTGCACATGGAGTGATGGAAACTTGTGAGGCACGACTAGGCTCAGTGTGACTTACAGAAAATGCGTTGCACTAGGACTTTCCAACAGAGACTGGCTGACTGAGAAAGATGTCCCATTGCGCAAGGAAAACTAAATCCCATTGATACCGCGTCTTTATTTACTGTCACAGGTCGCTATCCATTTTTGATTTCATTGACTTCGTCTTCTGTCCATCTTTGCAGTCCCACCCTCACTTGTCATGTTCCAAACAGGCAATATCGTAAACAGCGTGCAGTCGGGCATGACGGAAAACCTCTCCCTTCGTTCATTCAGCGTTTCTTTCCAAGCGCTGCCCAGAGGACCGTGCCTACGCCTTTATTGGACCTTCCCTCCCTCTTTGCCTTAGTTTCCCCTCTGTTCCCCCCTGTCCCCACTGCCCCCCCCTGTAACCCCCTGTCGCCCCCTGTCCCCCCCCCTGTCCCCCCCTGTCCCCCCACCGGTTTGTTTTTTTAGGTGGTCGCTGCAATCATACGCAACGTACAGTCAGTCACTTCTTGCGATAAATCCGTGTCCAAAACCACACTCTGCGTGTTCTTACGTCCCAATTTTGATATCGATTCTGTGTTGTTGTTGTTGTTGTTACGTACCTGGGCTAAACATTCCCAGGATCACCCAAGTGGGTGATTACAGCGATTATTATAAATCTTTTACAAAGAAGCAGAAACGCCATTTGGATTGCCTTTGCTAACATATCATAGTCCTGGGAGATCCGCCTCCCAGACTTGGCGCTTGTCGTAGTCATGGGATTTCATTGTTGTTCTTTGTTTCTGTCTGAAACGATCAGTTTCAAGGGTACTTTGACGTGCAACAATATTTCAGTGACGTTCTTTTTTGGTTTGGAATGTTCTCACTCATGCGTGAGTCCTATCTTGGGTGTCCATGCTTGTAATCACGTGGGGTGTAAACCCCAGGCATCTTAGTGTTTACACTGAGTAGTATGGACCCCGTTCATAAACAGTCTGTAATAGCCACCAGTTTCCTTGAAACAGCAACAGCGCCAATGACGTATTGACTCTAATTTTAGAGATGACATTTCACGGTTTCAACGAATGACTGAACATCGGGACTGGCTTTCTATGATTTCGTGTTTCGAGTCTGGCCCTTTGAAAATCTATTTGGTTTGGAAGAGGCTCGCTATTTGTCGATCACGAGCATGCGAAATCTAGACTAGCGTTGGAAATTCATACTTCTGCTTGTGAAGAGTCTGTTTTACTTTCACTGGTGCGGACACTCCACGCTTTCTTTCACTCAAAGTAACGGTGGCAGCGTGCCATTCACCTGGCCTGCAGTTACGACAAGCATGAATCCATTCGCATATCTTTCTTTTGATCGAGTTTTGCTATCTTTTTTTTTGCTGTTGCTCGACTCAGCAAAAACCGTCGCCTCTCAGACAAGAACAGCACGCGCTCCTCTGCTGTCAACAACATCATCTTATGGCCACGGACAAGGACTTCCTCTATTACACCTTCCTGACTCTGACGGGTAATAGTGGACACGGCTTTGAAGTTTGATTTCGATCGCCTCACACTTTCCGTGGCCTGTCTTCATACGACAGTTGAGGTCCAGATACAATTGGGAAGTTATCATCTATATGTAACCCATGTATGCTGGCGTCTGGCTGGCAGACTAGCTGGTGGAAGCACACTCTGACTGGAGCCAGACGTTGTGCTCTGTACAGCTCCACTCAGCCCAAGCATACTTCTCTGCTAAAGTGCGTCTCTACGGACGGCATTTTAACAGGCGTTTGTGCCGATGACTCACTGCACCAGGGCAAAGTGGGAAATTCAAAGGCGATGTATTCTGGGGTGGACGATTCGCCTCAGTCACAGCGTACTGCTGTTTAAAGTGTCTACGGTGCGGAATAACGTCAGCGCCAATTTTCCCCCCTGTGCAGTCACGAAACACTCGAGCAGATGGAGAATCTCGCGGGCACGGATGTAGCTTTCGAGGATCGTTTGAAACTAGACAGAGAAAACGCAGTCTGCCTAGTTTCCCGTATGCCTCTCGCGTCTTCCGCTTTTGTGACGCAACAGGATGTGAGCTCCCCGAAATGGACATCCATGTAGGCTGGCACGTCCGTCTGAAGCGAGAGAGAAGAGATTTGTCCCTACATTTTCTCTGTCAAATGGGTAAGTAAAGAGGAGTCACAGAGAAACAACCCTGGCCAGCGTCTTTTTCAAACGACAGTTGCCCTGCCTAGAATGGATTCTTTGGGCGAGGGAGGCATTTGCTGTTCTCAGTCTTCTTTGTATCTGTACGTCCCTCCGTCCCGCTGTCCGCCCAAATGTCCGTCCGTCCGCTTGTCTGCCTTCGAATCCTTCTCTCTCTTTCTCTCTTTCTTTCTCTCTCTCTCTCTTTCTTTCTCTCTCTCTCTCTTTCTCTCTCTCTCTATCTCTCTCTCTCTCTCTCTCTCTCTCTCTCTCTCTCTCTCTCTCAGGCGCACGTGTTGTGTGTGTGTGTGTGTGTGTGTGTGTGTGTGTGTGTGTGTGTATCCGTGTGCGCGGGCGCCCACACACGAGTCTTGCCGAGCACGTGAGTGTATGCTGTGGCATCTCATTCCGGTGCGCCAGAGATTTGCTACGTCTGGTATGTACCAGAATGACAGTTTTCATATAATTGTGCTTCAAGGAAATTCAAACAATGCGATCATTGAACGTGCTGAAGTTTTGCTCAGTGAGCAACATCCTACTTTCCCAACACAACGACATCGGGTGCATTCCTTGAGATTTCTGCCTTTGAAAAGCAATTGCTCAGCGTGAGAAATCAGACTGTATGCACTGAGGTCAACACATGCTGTATCGTGTGTCGTGACACAGACCCTGCAAGCTGTTGCCTGCCCACAATTCGACCCTTTATTACTCAGCACACACACAGCGAGAGCGATGGTGTCTGTAATAGGACTAACACTGGCAGTGCATGCAAGTGCAGTCTAGACAGTCAGACACAGAGACATACAGACAGACACTCACACAGTAGCTGTCTGGTCAGGGCACTGACCTCAGGGTGACGCATGGAGCCAACTCTTGCATTATGCTTGAAGGCAGTGATGTTCTGTTCTGTACTCTTACTGGCCTACCACGCTGGACAGCTTACTGGTGCTTGTTGTGGAGTTGTGGTGGCCTTGGTTCTGGCGGCGCCCTGTTGCATGGATGTGGAGGAGACAGCAGTAAGAGCATTACGTTTTTGTTTTTGTACTGAAGTGAAGTTGACGCCAACATTCCCACCTCCTCACCTTGGACCAGAATGGAGTACACAGGCACTCAGCTTCAGTCCACATCTCCTCTTATCGTTATCGTTTTATTCCTTCCTTCGTTCGTTCATTCATTGATTCATTGATTCATTCACTCACTCACTCACTCACTCACTCACTCACTCACTCACTCACTCACTCACTCACTCACTCACTCACTCACTCACTCACTCACTCACTCACTCACTCACTCACTCACTCACTCACTCACTCACTCACTCACTCACTCGCTCACTCACCTACTTATTTGCTGCTAACGCCATCACATATCTACTTCCTACATTACAAAACACACTAATCCTCCTGTGGTTCTTGGGAATTAATCGTCTTGCATTTCTGCTGAGACCTCTTACAGTTTTTCATAGATCACAGAGCAGAAGGGGCAGGAGATCCTCTCGATGAGATATATATGGAAAATGTGCTACTGCTGCTGCTGCTTATGATTTGCGTCGAGTCTGGAGTCAAATATAGACAGATTCAAACAGAGGAGGGCAAAGGTCACACGTCAGGTAGCCTTTCAATACGAAAAGCTGGGCGTGGAGATCCCCTGCAGTTGTTAAATCATATAATCAACAAAACTCCTTGGAGAAATAAGAACGTCAAGGCTTAAACTATCTGTGCGACATTATTAATTGTGGCTACAATGTCTCTATCAGCCATTTGGATGACACTGTAAAAGCTTCGAATCCTTCTACTGTTCAGGTCATGGTAAATGAGATATATACGAATAAGAACACAGATTCGATTTTGTTTAATCTTGGCATTCTTGAAAAGGAAGTACTAGGATACATTGCCAGAGAAGCCAACACGAAAACAACATTTCAAACATTGGGATGCTTACAAAGGCACGAAAGCTTTAATGTTTTCTGTCGTATTTGAACTCTGAAGTAACATTGGAATGCAAACAAAAGTATTGACTGACTGTCGTGTCTTTGAGGACAAGGGAGAGCGTGCATTGAAGCAGACCATTTTTTTAAATCAAGCTGCTTTTAAAATAAGGAGGATTCCAAACAACCAATTTCACGTCAAACTGTGACATCGTTCCGTAGGTTTTTACAGAATGAACACTTTTCACAATAATCATGAGCATGCAGACGATACAACTGCAAATATCCATACATCCCTTGTTGTTTTACTTTGTGCGAGTTGCACAATTTGATTGCTCTGTCTAACCATGACACTCTGTAGGCATGCACGAGTTGTCGTATGTAACCATGGAGAATCGCACACATGTTGACTCATTCATCGTGGCTTTCCTCAAGTACAAAGTCCTGGTAGCAGAGTGTCGTGGACATAAATGGAGTCAGCAACTTCTAAGTGTCGGCGTGCGGTTGGTCTGACAGCGACTTAAAACCGAGGTCCTTGGAGTCCGTCATAGAGGCATGTAACGACTGGGTCTGCCAATACTTCGGCTCAAAGTTCGCGCTCAGCATATCAACAGCTGGAGCGAGAGTGAGTGTGCGCGCTTACTCAACAGCTGGATGTGGCTGGGCCTGTCGGTCCCCATCACAAAGGCCTGCCTTCTGGTGTCTGGACTGTCTCGGTCAGGAAAGACGATGCCACTTTGCTTCTCATGAGAGTTTGACCACATGTCGTGTAGTACCATTTCCGCCATTCCCTTTGGAATCGTCAGTCACCTCAAGTGCCAACTTCTGAAAGTGTGACTGCGACTTTGACGTCATCTGTTATTACAATGGTCATTGTCATTCTGTGTAGATGAATAATGCTGGCGATGGCTGTGTTTACACCCTGGTCCCACTGCTTTGTCGGCCGTTGCTCACGGCTTGATTACAGGTGCCATGTTCAAACACTTCCTAGCTGTGTTGGAGAAGTCTCTCCTTTAACCGCGCTTCTCAGCACTTCAGCAGTCAATTTAAATGTGAAGGGGAAGATCGGAAAGTACCAGCGTGGCAATAGCAAATGCCTCGATGAAGTTTTCAGTAAGGTTTATATTCACTTTTTGAAATTTGGATTCCGCAAAAGGCGTGTGTAATATTTCTTAAAAAGGCACGTGTCCATCACGTAGTAGGAGCTTACGCGGTACCTGTGCTTGAGAAATACTTGCGTGGGATATATAACAAAATGCTCCTCGTCCTGACGTATCAATTTTTTCTCCTGTTTTTCTGTCCTCGTTGGTTGGTTCCTAGAGTCACGGCTTATGGAAAGATTTCCTAGAATAGAAATACTGGTCAGATGTTGTATCAAAGAAGACGCATTAAGTGACATTTATGTCCACCACCGTGGATTTGCTGCGGTCAAGACCTGGGGGAAAATGTTCAGATAAGACGTTTGTGTTCAGGAAAGCGGGACGGCGACTCTAAGCTTTGGGACCACAATTTTCTCCACACTTCACCCCCAAGAACGGTCTATGCTTACCAAGCAAGCCGACTAAGTCATCGAAGCCCCTTCCATCGGCATGATCCTAACGCCCTCTCCATTACGACGGGCCTTCATGAGATCAGCCGCTGCTTTTTGTCGTCTCAAGTGTGGGGCGGCTTGTTTCAAAAGTGTCCTGGCCGGATCATATGGTCAGCATGCTGTTGAGTTTCCCTTGAAGTAGTTGAGTCCTACTGGCCATATTAATATATGTAGCCACTCTGGCCTCAAACGAAAACGCGCATTAGGATCAGTGTAAATACTGTGGGAAATCTTTGTTGTCCTCGAACATGGTTGCGCTACACTAAGACATGACAAAGATCTGACACAGAACCCGCTACCTCGTGCTTTTATATCGAGTGAATGCTATCGACTGCCAAAATGATAATGATACTCAAGCCCAGTGTCCAATCTAAAATAAGTTTTACACGTGGAGGTTTGCAGTTATAGCGTGTCTTTTGAGGAAATAATATCCAAACTCGTCCCCGACGCATGCAATTCAAGGCACTCAGTTGACATGTATAAAGGAGAATCAGTGTTGTTTGCGATAGAGCCCAGTAATTACAGTGCACTCCACAGTAGCCACCACAGCACTGACGTGCAGGCAATCACAAGCCAGACTGCAGGGGAAGGCAGCAATCATATCAAGACTGGCACGTGAGAGGACAGGGGCAAGAGCCAGCCAGCTCTAATCTAGTGCAATGGCAAGGGGATGATCACAGACTATCCAGTATGCTACCTTGTTCTCACATACGGACGGAGCCAGCCGGGGCCGTAAAGACGTCTGGCTGAGATAAGGCAGGTGCCGTGGCAGAGGGTCGGGCTGGGAAGACAGGCAGCCTCTGTTCAAGGACAGTATGAAGTCTAGCTAGAAATATCAGCACGCCTTTAACATCTTTTGAGAGCTTTAACATACGCACCCAGCGTACACAACACTTGGTCAAAACCATAAGAGTATTATTTGGGGAGAAAGCTTCCTGATGATGACTACGTACAACATCTTGTTCTTCTTCAGCAGCACACCACCACCACCACCACCATCACTCTCGCTACCACCGCCATCACCGATTACATGGTGTAGGGGGTTTGCCCCCCCCCCCCCCCCCGCAAGGAAAGTGAGCTCCTTGGGGTGCAGCAGGCGGTAGTTGAGGACAGTTGCCGGGACTGGGAGGGCGGGACACAGGCTGTGATCGGCGCATTTGCAAGTCAAAGCTGCACAATGGAGCCAAGAGATCAAAGGACGCCAGCTCCAGCTGAGAAGGTTTTGGGGTGTTTATGGAGGGGAAAAGACCAGGTCAGAACCGGAAGGAGGAACACGGAGGACGTCGGTGCTGCGCTGTATTGTGGTCAGTGCCGCGTCACCGACTCATGTTAGCAGTTCCCGCCTTTCTTACCACGCTCCCTGATGGCACGTACAGGAAGTGTATTACATCAATTTTTTAAAACCCTGCATGACAGCTGTCAGAGTGCATTTCTCTCAACACAGTCGTCATTAAACAGTAAAAGGATGTACCACATGTGAAAATGCGGCGTGTTATTAGATAGGCATGAAGTAAAAACTTGGATATAAAATGTTTCGATCGGAGCCTGCGAAATTTTCATAAGGACTTCAAAATGATTTCTTTCAGGGGAAAGATTCCATCACGGACATACAACGTGGGCTATTTTGTAATGATGATGGGAAGTTTTAACTTGGAACACATCATTTAAGATGCATGTCTCTTTCGAGGTAGTGACTCAGTACACAAGGGAAGTGGTTGTTGCGTGAGCAGTCAAACAACGCCGTGGGGGGAACGCCATGAGCGGAAGCCGTGTCGGGTTTCGGGCCTCTGTGAGGACAACCACGTATGCCCTTTGCCTGCAGCTCTCCTTTGCCAAGACCTGAACGGGCAAAGGTGGAATGCCAAGTTCAGTATGCCATGCCAGTATGCTGACAGAGCAGCATGCAATGCCAGAGTCCTGTCTGTGCAATATGCAATGCGAAAATGCAGGATATGCGACATGCAATGCGAATAGGCAGTCTATGGAAACTGCAATGTTAAAATGCAGCCTATGGCACATGAAATTCGAAAACGTAGTCTGTGCAACATACAATGAGAGAATGCAGTTATTACAACATGCTACGCGACAATGCAGTCTGTGCAACATGCAATGAGAGAATGCAGTTATTACAACATGCTACGCGACAATGCAGTCTGTGCAACATGCAATGAGAGAATGCAGTTATTACAACATGCTACGCAACAATGCAGTCTGTGCAACATGCAATGAGAGAATGCAGTTATTACAACATGCTACGCAACAATGCAGTCTGTGCAACATGCAATGAGAGAATGCAGTTATTACAACATGCTACGCGACAATGCAGTCTGTGCAACGTGCAATGAGAGAATGATGTTATTACAACATGCTCCTCGACAATGCAGTCTGTGCAACATGCAATGAGAGAATGCAGTTATTACAACATGCTACGCAACAATGCAGTCTGTGCAACATGCAATGAGAGAATGCAGTTATTACAACATGCTACGCGACAATGCAGTCTGTGCAACATGCAATGAGAGAATGCAGTTATTACAACATGCTACGCAACAATGCAGCCTGTGCAACATGCAATGAGAGAATGCAGTTATCCCTCCAGGTTTACTGGAGGTCCTACAGACTTTATTAGTCTGTCTGTCTGTGTGTGTG
>JAWQFJ010027087.1:0-85000 GCA_034096865.1 Theodoxus fluviatilis
GATATGATCGACTGGGAGACCAGGAGAAGGCCAGGAAACCGAGGCCACATGCGGATCAGATCGCACGGGCAGAGCTCCCGTGCGATCGATAGCTGTGCCCATCCCACCGAGGGATTCGTCACCGGCGCGACTTACCTCCGAAGGAGAAACCGACCGGTGCGACGCCACACTCTGGGAAGCTGAAAGAAAGGCAGCTGCAGACAAATCCACCAACATGCAGCAGCCGCCTGGAGCCGCCCTAGACAGAGTGTCCGGTAAGGAAGAGGTGTCGATAGAAGGAACTTTCGCCGACACCACCACCCCCTTACACGCGGAGGAAGAGGCCGAACGAGTTATACTCGAACCCGACCTCGACCTCTTACCTGTTGAAGAGGAAGGAGGAATAGACAAACCACCCTTCCCCTTCGAAACAGAGCCGCGCTCGCTCACCCGCACCTTCTCCGTACCCTGAAGCGGGTGCGGAAGGCGCGCCGCCATGAAGCCAAAATGGCGAACAAAATGGCGAACAAAATGGCGGGCGGCCCAGCGTCAACTCGACGCAAGCCGTAGCAAGAACACGCACGCAGCACAAAACGTTGCAACCAGCGACACACGCCCACAACGTACCTAGCCGAAGCTAGCAACAACAGACAACAAATATAACTGAACCGAACCGTGCACTGAGGAAACCGGCGGGAACAGAATTTGAAGCAAAAACGAATTAACAGAAATTCGAAACAACGGCGAGGGCCGTAGAAGTATGTTGTACTTCCCCACAGCCAACGTCGCCACGGCCGTCAGCAAATCCTAGAAAGTCCGCACACAAGTGAAGACTGGAGGAAACCAAAGTACATCCATGCACTCCAGTCGAAAAGTCGAAAGTGAGGCCACGTGGCCAGTACCCTGGTATCTGAGCGCATGCGCGGGAAAAGGGAGAGTTGCCTCCCTTTCACTGGCTATGACGCTATGGATGAAGCCACTTCATTGGCTTATGGGGTGGCCACGTGGGTGGGGAAGATTTATGCAAATCTTTTTTCGAGGTGAAAGGTCATATACCTATGAGTTGTCTACTGGTCAGTATGGATAGAAAACAAGTGTAGTTGTACTGTCTCTGTACGACATCTTCTCCAACATGCAGAAAGTGGAGGCAGAGGTGAGAGGAGTGGAGTGTAGTTGTACTGTCTCTGTACGACGTCTTCTCCAACATGCAGAAAGTGGAGGCAGAGGTGAGAGGAGTGAAGTGTAGTTGTACTGTCTCTGTACGACATCTTCTCCAACATGCAGAAAGTGGAGGCAGAGGTGAGAGGAGTGGAGTGTAGTTGCATAGGTTTGAGTCCCTCGAGTCTGCCCTGTTGGTGTGTTCTCATACAATGCATGACGTGCACAGTGAAACTGGCAAGTCACTGTTGTGCATTTTGCTTTTCAAATATGCTCTTGATATCTTATTTTATGTGACTACAAATGCAGTACCTAGATGATGAGATCAACAAATGAAATTCCTAATGAATCTCTGCTCATTGAAACTGGCAAGTTGCTAATTTCCATTAATTCTGAGCCTTCCTCCCACCCTCACCCCACATCCCCACCCCCATCCCCTACCCCACCTCACTCCATAAATGGCAGTAATTTTCAGTGACATTTGAATGATAGCTCTTCACCCAAAGCAAGGCAAGGGTGCCTGTGTTTCCTGCAAGACCCTTTCTCCCGGACTGGAAGAGTCTGTGGCTTCTAAAACTCTGCACCATCTTCTCCCACAGAGTCACCAGCTCCATTCCGACCTCCTGGTGGCCCAGAAGTCTCTGCAGGAGCTGGCTGCTGTCATGGTGAGTGTACTCCAGTGTGTCTGGTGGCAGCGTTGCGCAGATCATTTAAGTTGTGAAAATTACTGAAGTAGGAATGGTCTTGGTTTGTTTTTTGTTTTTAAGTGTGTGTGTGATTATACATGCATCTAGGTGTGTGTGTGTGTGTGTGTGTGTGTGTGTGTGTGTGTGTGTGTGTGTGCGCGCGCCCGTTTGTATGTATGTGCGTTTGTGTATGTGGTTGTGCATGCATGCATGTCTGTGTGTATGCACACATGCACCAAAGAGTTCATGTGTTTGTGCATGTGTGTGTGTGTATGAATGGGTGCCTGTGTTTCTTTTGTGTGTGCGTGTGTGTGTGTGTGTGTGTGTATGTATGTTTGTTTGTGTATGTTTGTGTGTGTGTGTGTGTGTGTGTGCATGCATGTATGATTTGTATAGTATTATAGATGTTCTTGTGTGTGAGTGTGTGTGTATGTATGTGTGTGTGCATGCATATGCATGGTTGTGTATAATAGTATAGGTGTTCTTGTGAGTGTGTGTGTGTGTGTGTGTGTGTGTGTGTGTGTGTGTGTGTGTGTGTGTGTTTGTGTGTGTGTGTGTGTATGTGTGTGTGAGCATGGGGGGTAGGGGTGGGATGTTTGCACATAAGCAGACAAAGAGAGATATTTTCTTGTGACTGCTTAACATCCAAATGAAATCGCCTCTCTGTGTGACAGGTTGCCTTGCGCCCACAGAAGATTTACTTTGAGTACCTCCACCTGTCTCCGCTTAAGGTAAGGTCCTCCCATCTCCTGGCATCAGTCACTACCCCTGTGCTAGAAATTGGTGGGGATTTTGTCACATTCTGAATAAAATCTTCCATTCATGGAATACAGATATATAAAAAAACACCCGACCGTTGGCTCAGATTCCTCAATGACCCTTTCTCCTATATCTGATTACTCTTCCTAGTTACAAGGGATCCTGAAGTATGCTCTGTTAATGTTCCAGGTCAATACTCTGTTAATGTTCCAGGTCAATACTCTGTTAATGTTCCAGGTCAATACTCTGTTAATGTTCCAGGTCAATACTCTGTTAATGTTCCAGGTCAATACTCTGTTAATGTTCCAGGTCAATACTCTGTTAATGTTCCAGGTCAATACTCTGTTAATGTTCCAGGTCAATACTCTGTTAATGTTCCAGGTCAATACTCTGTTAATGTTCCAGGTCAATACTCTGTTAATGTTCCAGGTCAATACTCTGTTAATGTTCCAGGTCAATACTCTGTTAATGTTCCAGGTCAATACTCTGTTAATGTTCCAGGTCAATACTCTGTTAATGTTCCAGGTCAATACTCTGTTAATGTTCCAGGTCAATACTCTGTTAATGTTCCAGGTCAATACTCTGTTAATGTTCCAGGTCAATACTCTGTTAATGTTCCAGGTCAATACTCTGTTAATGTTCCAGGTCAATACTCTGTTAATGTTCCAGGTCAATACTCTGTTAATGTTCCAGGTCAATACTCTGTTAATGTTCCAGGTCAATACTCTGTTAATGTTCCAGGTCAATACTCTGTTAATGTTCCAGGTCAATACTCTGTTAATGTTCCAGGTCAATACTCTGTTAATGTTCCAGGTCAATACTCTGTTAATGTTCCAGGTCAATACTCTGTTAATGTTCCAGGTCAATACTCTGTTAATGTTCCAGGTCAATACTCTGTTAATGTTCCAGGTCAATACTCTGTTAATGTTCCAGGTCAATACTCTGTTAATGTTCCAGGTCAATACTCTGTTAATGTTCCAGGTCAATACTCTGTTAATGTTCCAGGTCAATACTCTGTTAATGTTCCAGGTCAATACTCTGTTAATGTTCCAGGTCAATACTCTGTTAATGTTCCAGGTCAATACTCTGTTAATGTTCCAGGTCAATACTCTGTTAATGTTCCAGGTCAATACTCTGTTAATGTTCCAGGTCAATACTCTGTTAATGTTCCAGGTCAATACTCTGTTAATGTTCCAGGTCAATACTCTGTTAATGTTCCAGGTCAATACTCTGTTAATGTTCCAGGTCAATACTCTGTTAATGTTCCAGGTCAATACTCTGTTAATGTTCCAGGTCAATACTCTGTTAATGTTCCAGGTCAATACTCTGTTAATGTTCCAGGTCAATACTCTGTTAATGTTCCAGGTCAATACTCTGTTAATGTTCCAGGTCAATACTCTGTTAATGTTCCAGGTCAATACTCTGTTAATGTTCCAGGTCAATACTCTGTTAATGTTCCAGGTCAATACTCTGTTAATGTTCCAGGTCAATACTCTGTTAATGTTCCAGGTCAATACTCTGTTAATGTTCCAGGTCAATACTCTGTTAATGTTCCAGGTCAATACTCTGTTAATGTTCCAGGTCAATACTCTTTTCCTCCTCTTAGGTTCTCTGTCCAAGGTTTCCTCAAACAGCCAGTTCATCTGAGGTTGTGTACTTTCTGGTTGGCTTGCTTGCTTTTATGTTTCTGATTCAAACTTTGAACATTTTCACAAAATACTTCTCTTCCAGGTTTCTCCTGACTGAGATGTATGCATATTTGCTTTGAGGTTTTCTCTTTTTCAAAGATTTGCTAAAGTCTCCAGATTTTGCTAGACTATTTGGCAATAATATCATGATAATTTTTGTTGTTGCACTTGCAGCTCTCATTACATCATCATTACTGTTATCATTAGCTGCTGCACCATCACCACCACCACATGAAATGAAAGCAATGCAGATGACAGCAGCTTCCAAAAATGGTTTCTGCATTGCATATTGCTGTTTGGAATGAATATGAAACTTGGCTGACCGAGACTAAAGTCAAATCTCTTCTTGCCATGAACAGCTGTCTGTCAGCACCTCAATGAATGGCAATGTCCATACCTCAAGTGTGCAGCCTGCCTCCATCACTGGCGACATCGTCAACTTCTTCCTCACCTCCATCGGGGTCACCTTTACTGAGATGAAGGACGTGGAGTTCAGGTGGGCATGTTAGTTGTCATTGGGACCATCATCATCATCTTCATGATAGTTGAACAGAGAGAGGAGGGGCCAGTGTCGGACTACAAATAAATATGAAAGCAAGAGAAGTCTCTTGATTTCAGATTCATCGTAGTTGTCATCTCGTTTGGGCTTTCTGGCCTACCAGGTTTATGTTATTTCATGTCATGGTGTGAACATTTTTAGAATCTGGGCAACATGTGCCTGATTCATTCATTCTTCAGTTGATTTGTCAAAATTCCATCCTAAATAAAAGCTTATGGTATCTCCCTGATGGGGAGTGAGTGAAACATCTTGCTCAAGGATGCAACTCTGGAATCTGCACAGCTTCAGATGAGGCACCCAGTAGCTGCAATCAACTGCAGGTCGAGCGAGCAAACCACTCGGCCACAGAGCCCCACAAATAGGATTCAACGCAAAGACACTGTGTGGTAATTTGATCAAGAAAACGTGAAATATAGTTGCCACAGAATGTTTCCACTCAAATTTACAATGAAATTGATGCCAGGTGACACAAAATTCAGATTCTACTGCATACAGGTAATTCAGCTAATCACCCAATCAGGAGCTTTGTTGTAAATTTCTTAGGCACGCATACCTGCTTTCAAAAGTCCTTCCTCCTTGTTTAACTCTATGTCACTGCATCACATCCGTGATGCTTTTTCGCCTTGTCTGTTGACTGTGTCACACATTGTCACCTTGTCCTCATCCCCGTCATCCTCCTCATCCTGACAGGATGGCCTACTTTGAGAGGAAGGGCGTGGTGGTGTCAAGGGATCAGCTGCTGCAGCAAGTGGCGGCTCACTACAAGCAGCAAGTCTTGCTGCAAGTCTACGTGCTCATCCTGGGCATCGACGTGCTGGGCAACCCCTACGGTCTGGTGCGAGACTTCACGCAGGGACTGGGTGACTTCTTCTATGAGCCCTTCCTGGTGAGTGTGTGGGACCACACCTGAAGAGGCAGACTTGAAAAGGCTGAAGTCATTGTAAGCTTATGATAACAGATAGTTCACTAACTACAAATGACAAAATGAAGAACTTAACATATTGCCTTTTCATAAGCATTTACAATTTAATAAATGTGTCTTAATGAAAAGAACTAATGATTGTGATGTGCCTGATTATTTGATAAACTTATTCCAACATTCAAATATTCGTGTACATAACTTTATAATACCACAACCTAGGATTGATTTGTTTAAACATAGCCTATCTTATTCAGGGGCTACTATGTGGAGCACACTATCCAATTCTCTAAAATTGCGAAATCTTTAGAGAAATTTAAATAGAAACTACATACTTTTCTTATGCAGTCATCCTAGATACTTTCATCTTATTCTAAATTCACTTTGTGACTATTTTCAACATGGTATTTTGTTACCATGAATTGATTGTAACCTGTGTTATTGTGTGGATTTTGTGTGGGATAGAGGGTGGGTGGGTGGGTAGGGGGTGGGGGATGGGATTGGATTTGTTTGTTTGTTTTCTTGATTTAACAAGGGCTGGGTGTAAGATAGGCAGTTATGCCTAATTCATGTATTTCCCTTGAAAAATAAAGTTTAATCAATAAAGTTTAATCAATCTCTCTGTCTCTCTATCTGTCTCTCTGTCTGTCTCCCTCTGTCTCTCTCTCTCTCTCTCTCTCTCTCTCTCTCTCTCTCTGTCTCTCTCTCTCTCTCTCTGTCTCTTTGTCTCTGTCTCTCTCTCTGTCTCTCTCTTTCTCTCTGTCTCTGTCTCTGTCTCTGTCTCTCTCTCTCTCTCTCTCTCTGTCTCTCTCTGTCTCTCTGTCTCTCTCTCTCTCTCTCTCATCCTAGTCATCCTAGATACTTTCATCTTATTCTAAATTCACTTTGTGGTTATTTTCAACGTGGTATTTCGTTACCATGAATTAATTGTAACCTGTGTTATTGTGTGAATTTTGTGTGGGATAGAGGGTGGGTAGGTGGGTAGGGGTGGGGGATGGGATTGGATTTGTTTGTTTGTTTTCTTGTTTTATCAAGGGCTGGGTGTAAGATAGGCAGTTATGCCTAATTCATGTATTTCCCTTGAAAAATAAAGTTTAATCAATAATCAATCAATCAATCTCTCTCTGTCTCTCTCTTTCTGTCTCTCTCTGTCTGTCTCTCTCTGTCTCTCTCTCTCTCTGTCTCTGTCTCTCTCTCTCTGTCTCTCTCTGTCTCTCTCTCTCTCTCTCTCTCTCTCTCTCTCTCTCTCTTTCTCTCATGCCTAACAATCCCCTATTTCTAATCCACTGAATAATAAAAACCGCTGGCACTGAACCTCCAGGTTTTGGCATAAAATAAAAAAAATTCGAGTTCGAACCCGCAACCTCTCGAGAAAAGAGAGGGGGGGGGGGGGGAGTAACCGCAACCTCTGATGTGTATAACAACGGGTGGGGTGGCTCTCTCTCTCTCGAATACCATACACACATTAACCAAAAAAAAAAGTTCTGTGCGGATTTGAACCCGTACGCGCATCCCCTACAACCAAGCATGTCCCAGCGACTAAAAAATATTCAACGCGCTACCGAGTGAGCTAATCCATAAAGCTGTGAGGACCTCCAGTAAACCTGGAGGAATAAAAAATCCTTCTTTCTCCTTCACCAATGTCCAATCTCCTCAAAATTACGTCACGTTATTCGAAGTCAAATGATCACATCACACATGCCAAAACTTCCCTTGAGTCGGGACAGAGTTCCGTCCCTTGTCTCCTTTGCAACACCAAAACGTAAAAAAGTCACTATCTAATTAAAGCTTGATTCTGAAAATCTGATACATTCAATCGGACCTAACTTCCAGTAAGTGTGCAAAATGTCAAGGAAATCCGTCCAGTAGTTTTTGAGATATCAGCCGTTAAGTCGGGACTGACTGACAGACAGACACACACACACACACACACACACACACACACACACACACACACACACACACACACACACACACACACAGACAGACAGATAAAGCTGTGAGGACCTCCAGTAAACCTGGAGGGATAAAGACAAAACACTGTATAGATCCTTATATGAGAAAGTTTATGCTGAAAAAATTCTAAAGACATTTGTGAAGTATAGCTATTAGTTGTGAGACTTGCATTGTACGTAAATTCTAACTTGTCCATAATGTGTCCACACATATTACATTTTACACATAATTTGATTATGTAAGAAAATGCAAGATATTTTACACAGTCACGTATATAATGTAATCAACGATGGGTAGTTGGCCAAAATAAAATACATCAATCAATCCCTCTCTCTCTCTCTCTCTCTCTCTCTCTCTCTCTCTCTCTCTCTCTCTCTCTCTCTCTCTCTCTCTCTCTCTCTCTCTCTCTCTCTCTCTCTCTCTTCTTTTTTTGGTTGCACATTTTTCAATTCAGATGGTCACCTTGTTACAAACTAGTACCACCTAAAATGAATTCCAAATCAGTACACACACAAACACAATTCTGTCTTGCTGCAGGGCTCCATCCAGGGGTCAGACGAGTTTGCTGAGGGATTGTCCCGGGGTGTGGAGAGTCTTCTCGGCAACACTGTGGGTGAGTAGGCCATAATGGCGGCATGCTCCTGTCATCCAGTCAGCCCTCGGAGACCAGGAATTGGAGATGTTGGATGGAAATCTTGGCAGCATTCATGTATGCTTATTGTTGCATGATCGAAAGTAGAGAAATGAAAACCAGACTCAGACGAAGGAATAATTAAAGCTTGCAATGAAAGCACGGCTCATTTCTAAGGGATTTTGATTTTGTAGTTTGCTTGGTGTCAGAAAGGCCTTGTTGAGTTGACTCTCTTCATGCCTGACATCTTGTCATGGGGCAGTGACCAAAATGTAAGAGGTTGTTTGTTTGTGGGGACTAGGCCACCTTTACAAAATAGGGTGCATTTCTTGTCTCATATGTTCCGCTCTATAGTTTTATAACTCGAGCAAATAAAACGTTATGTAGCATCATTGTGACATAGTTTGTGTTAAAGTATGTTCCCTTAGATCTCATCATCATGATGATTGTAGTCTTAAATTTTCTCATACTTTTGAAACAGAATATTGGAAGTCATTGTTGGCATATTAGCTTTGAGGAACTTGTTAAAATCAGAGAGAATTGAAATAAAGAATGTTAAAGAGACCATGTGCCTGCATTGTATGACTTTGAATAAGGAGAAACAGAAGAGTTTAAAATTATTTCACCAAAAGTTGCTCCTGCCTCACCTTGGGAATACATGTACAATTTTGTCTGGATTTCCAGGAGGCGCTGCCGGCTCTGTTGCCTTGGTGTCTGGCTCCATTGGAACAGCACTGGCGGCACTGTCCTTTGACGAGGAGTACAGACGGGTAAGATTTCTCTTGTCTTGGAGTAAGAAAACTCTGCTTTGTTTTCTTCAGTATCTTTAGCTCTGTATAGATGTACTCAATCAGGAACGCTTGTTTTGTTCTATTTTTTCACTTTTTTTTTTAAAAGTGGTAATATGGATGAGTAAAATTGTCACACTGATGGCTGTGACAAAAGGCCCTAGCCATTGCACAGGCCTCTCCGCTACTGAAACCAGTGGTTGTGAAGCTTTCAGCCTTTAGCTCTTTATGCAGGGCAGCTCTGAGAGCAGTTTGGAATGTACTCCAGGAGGACTTATTCAAGGAGTGGTCCTGAACTTGAAGTCGTGCCCCGTTTAGTTTAAGGTTTGGTTACTTGTCTTCTGATGTCCATGTTACACAGTTTAAAGTTTTGATAGAATCGATCCTTTGATCGTTTCATGTAAATTGTCATGTCAGTCTTTTTTCTTCTTTCTTCCTAGTTGATAATTTTACATTTATTAACATTTCAGTAACCATCATTCTCCTAGAGAGTCTAACCTCTTTTCAGACTATGATATTTTCTGTGTTGACATTCGTCATATTCATTGGTCATTACTGCCATCATTCATTCCTACCTGCCACGAATTATTCCAAGTGTCCTCATACTTAAGACAAGCTGTGTTGTCGGTGGTTGCAGAATCGGAGGACGCGGATGTCCCAGCATCCCCGCCACCTCCCTGCATCCCTGGCAGAGGCTGCCAAGAACCTGCTGATGGGGGTGTGTCTGGGCTTCTCTGGCATTGTCCTTGACCCCATCAAAGGTCAGTGTGGGCTTTGTAGGTTTTGCTCCTTTGTCTTGTAGAGATGGAGGTACTCTTTGAGTGATGGGAAAAAAAACAGGGTATGAGAGAGAGAGAGAGAGAGAGAGAGAGAGAGAGAGAGAGTGAGTGTGTGTGTGTGAGTGTGTGTTCGTGCGTGCATGCGTGTGTGTTTGTGAGTTGTGACTGGGTGCATTTAAAAAATAATTTTTTGACATATATTAATGGCTAACATTTGTGCATCAGTAAACTCCCAGTTGTTTGATGCCATGCACGTGTGGAGGAAATTTGTAGTTACAGAATTCATTCCAGCTATAAACCATCTAATATTTTATAAGCAAATTGTATCTTTTTTAATAGTTCCGAGACCTTTAACATTTGAAAGTTTGAGAGGAAAAAAATATATTTCTTTCCTATTGTTGGATAGTATGTTAATTCTTTTTTTATTTTTTCAGCAAAGAATGCGAATTTGCAACTTTATTGACATGCTTTCAAGTAGGTGTGAACACTTGCATGATAATGAAATTTACTGTGGCTGTTTGCTTCAAATCTACCAAATTATGTGCAGTACCTTTTTCTTATCTGTTATCACTCATATTCAAAGAAACTTACAGACCAAGCAGTCACCAATTGTTTCCTTTGACTGCCACAGGAGCCCATGAAGACGGGGTGGAGGGATTCTTCCGAGGGGTGGGCAAGGGCATCATGGGACTGCTGACCAAACCGGCAGGGGGAGTGGCCGACATGGTCAGCATGGCCTTTGATGGAGTGCGGAGGTAACGTGTGTGTCTGTCTGCATTGCTGTACTGTGGGATGGACTGACAGACAGATGGACAGATAGATTGATGGAGTGCGGAGGTAACGTGTGTGTCTGTCGGCATTGCTGTACTGTGGGGATGGACTGACAGACAGATGGACAGATAGATTGAGGGAGTGCGGAGGTAACGTGTCTGTCTGTCTGCATTGCTGTACTGTGAGGATGGACTGACAGACAGATGGACAGATAGATTGAGGGATTGCGGAGGTAACGTGTGTGTCTGTCGGCATTGCTGTACTGTGAGGATGGACTGACAGACAGATGGACAGATAGATTGAGGGATTGCGGAGGTAACGTGTGTGTCTGTCTGTCTGCATTGCTGTACTGTGGGGATGGACTGACAGACAGATGGACAGATAGATTGAGGGATTGCGGAGGTAACGTGTGTGTCTGTCTGCATTGCTGTACTGTGAGGATGGACTGACAGACAGATGGACAGATAGATTGAGGGAGTGCAGAGGTAACATGTGTGTCTGTCTGTCTGCATTGCTGTACTGTGGGGATGGACTGACAGACAGATGGACAGATAGATTGAGGGAGTGCGGAGGTAACGTGTGTGTCTGTCTGCATTGCTGTACTGTGGGGATGGACTGACAGACAGATGGACAGATAGATTGAGGGAGTGCGGAGGTAACGTGTGTGTCTGTCTGCATTGCTGTACTGTGGGGATGGACTGACAGACAGATGGACAGATAGATTGAGGGATTGCGGAGGTAACGTGTCTGTCTGCATTGCTGTACTGTGGGGATGGACTGACAGACAGATGGACAGATAGATTGAGGGATTGCGGAGGTAACGTGTCTGTCTGTCTGTCTGCATTGCTGTACTGTGGGGATGGACTGACAGACAGATGGACAGATAGATTGAGGGAGTGCGGAGGTAACGTGTCTGTCTGTCTGCATTGCTGTACTGTGGGGATGGACTGACAGACAGATGGACAGATAGATTGAGGGATTGCGGAGGTAACATGTCTGTCTGTCTGCATTGCTGTACTGTGGGGATGGACTGACAGACAGATGGACAGATAGATTGAGGGAGTGCAGAGGTAACATGTCTGTCTGTCTGCATTGCTGTACTGTGGGGATGGACTGACAGACAGATGGACAGATAGATTGAGAGATTGCGGAGATAACGTGTGTGTCTGTCTGCATTGCTGTACTGTGGGGATGGGCTGACAGACAGATGGACAGATAGATTGATGGAGTGGGTGATGAAAGGGCAGGATGTAGGATTAGGAAGGAAGGATGGAATGATGGATGAAGGTGAGAACAAAATAGTGGATAGATGGATGGATGAAGGGAGGAATGGATGGATGGATGAAGGGAGGGATGGGTGGATGAAGGGAGGAATGGATGGATGAAGGGAGGGATGGGTGGATGAAGGGAGGGATGGGTGGATGAAGGGAGGGATGGATGGATGAAGGGAGGGATGGGTGGATGAAGGGAGGAATGGATGGATGGATGAAGGGAGGGATGGATGGATGGATGGATGGATGAAGGGAGGAATGGATGGATGGATGAAGGGAGGGATGAAGGGGTGGATGGATGGACAGGTGGATGGATGGATGGACAGATGGATGGTTGGATGGAATGATGGATAGGATCGATGAAGTGAATGAAAATAATGGATTGGAGCTTCAAGAGTTAAAGATTTGTCTAGAAGTGCACCATTGATTGGCACACATAAAACACTTGTGTTGATGAGGACAGTATTTTTATGTAGGAGATTCATGTGTACAAAACTCAGTGTGTGTGTGTGTGTGTGTGTGTGTGTTTGTGTGTGTGTGTGTGTGTGTGTGTATGTATATGTATGTGTGCACGCATGTATGTGTGCTGTCCATTCCAGGGCTGCTGAGATGGAGACTGGGGTGGTGGCCAGAGCCAGACTTCCTCGCTTTATCAACCCCTACATGGTGAGTGTCGGCTGTACACAGTGCCATCTACATCTAGTGGCAGCTGTACACAGTGTCATCTACATCTAGTGGCAGCTGTACACAGTGCCATCTACATCTAGTGCCAGCTGTACACAGTGCCATCTACATCTAGTGGCAGCTGTACACAGTGCCAGCTACATCTAGTGGCAGCTACATCTAATGGCAGCTGTACAGTGCCATCTACATGTAGTGGCAGCTGTACACAGTGCCAGCTACATCTAGTGTCAGCTACATCTAGTGGCAGCTGTACAGTGCCAATTACATGTAGTGGCAGCTATACACAGTGCCATCTACATGTAGTGGCAGCTGTACACAGTGCCAGCTACATCTAGTGTCAGCTACATCTAGTGGCAGCTGTACACAGTGTCAGCTACATGTAGTGTCAGCTGTACACAGTGCCAGCTACATCTAGTGTCAGCTACATCTAGTGGCAGCTGTACACAGTGTCAGCTACATCTAGTGTCAGCTGTACAGTGTCATCTACATCTAGTGGCAGCTGTACAGTGCCATCTACATCTAGTGCCAGCTGTACACAGTGCCAGCTACATCTAGTGTCATCTACATCTAATGGCAGCTGTACAGTGCCATCTACATCTAGTGCCAGCTGTACACAGTGCCATCTACATCTAGTGTCAGCTACATATAGTGTCAGCAGTGCAGACTTGGTGTGGGCTTAGGACGCCTGAATACTTGTGGCGTGGTGTGCTACCTGGGAATTAACCATGATGTAGATACTTGTCTCTGGCTGTGCCTTTTGTTCAAGCATGTAAATGCATTCTTGTTGTTAGGCATAAGGAAAGTGTTGATCCATAGGTTCACTGAAAAGAGAGAAAGATGCAAGGTAATTTTAACTCTATAGTTGGGGAAAGATGTACCGTTTAACCTCTTCTCACCATTGTTGACTTCATGCAACACCACATGCGTGGAGAGGAAGGTTGTTGATGGACTTGAAGGATTTCTCTATCTGCTCAGGAGCAAAATGTACTGTTTGAATCTCAGAGCTGGGTGAAATGTTGCTATGGGTGGTCAGTGTCTTGACTTTGGTCTACTGCAGGGCCTGAGACCCTACTCAGAGTGGAAGGCCACGGGCATGCGACTGCTGCAGAGCGTGCAGAAAGGGGAGTTCGCTCGCACTGACATCTACTGGGCTCATGCTCCACTCAGTCAAGGGGAACGATCAGACATCCTGCTCATCACCGACAAGTATGTATTATTAACTCTACAGAAGGGATGGCAAACCTATAATGTTATAAACGCCATCAACCAAACCATTGGTTTTGTTTACCAGCATCACTGTTTTTTGGAATGTGCTGTTAAGCTCAGCATTTGCCATAATTCAAAGATGATAAATATATGTTATTTTTAATAAGGAAGAGGAGCTGCTGTGAAAGTTTCTTTATTTGTTCTTTGATATTTTGTCGGAAATGTGACAAGTTCAGTTTTTATTCAAATAAAAAGTGTCTGTCACATTTGTCTTATTCTTTAAAAAAAATGTTTATGTCCCATTCCTCCTGTTCCTCTTCCCCGTCTTTTCTGTCTTCTGCTTCTGCTCATCCTTTTGTATCTATTCCTTCTTCATCTGTTCAGTTTCAACATCTGTTGCTCCTCTTATTCCTCTTCTTTCCCGCCTCCATTCCACTTTATCCCACTCTACTTTTTCTTCCATTCTTTGTTTCCTCCCACCCCCACCCTCTCCCCCCATCTGCCATTTCCACCAAGCTGCCATTGCAGTTGTATGTACTGTCTGTGTGTGCAGACACCTGATGATACTGGAGAGACAGAGGTTCTGGGGACAGTGGGATGTGGACTGGATCAACATCGACAGTATCCTGGGTGTCCCTGCCATCACCGACAACAAGCTGGTCTTCAAAATCAAACAGGTCTGTACTTAACTACCATCTTTTCTGATATGAACCATGGTATTTTAAGCAGTTGTGTCATTCAATGGTCTACCTGTAGTCTTTGATGAGATGTTATGTGAGCTCTCCCTATGCAGTAGTGGCTAGAGTTATAGCCACAGCAACTTGGCCAGACAGTGAGGCCACAGTAATGTTGAGGTCACAGTAGAGGCCAGAGTAGAGTCAAGTCCTGAGCAGAGTAGTGGCCACAGTAGAGCAGTAGTAGCCATGTTAGAGTGGCAGTGGTCGTAGCAGTGTAGTGGCAACAGTGCAGTTGTGACTAGAGTTATAGCCACAGCAACTTGGCCAGACAGTGAGGTCACAGTAGAGGCCAGGGTAGAGTCAAGTCCTGAGCAGAGTAGTGGCCACAGTAGAGCAGTAGTGGCAACAGTGCAGTAGTGGCTAGAGTTATAGCCACAGCAACTTGGCCAGACAGTGAGGTCACAGTAGAGGCCAGGGTAGAGTCAAGTCATGAGCAGAGTAGTGGCCACTGTAGAGCAGTAGTAGCCATGTTAGAGTGGCAGTGGTCATAGCAGTGTAGTGGCCACAGTAGAGCAGTAGTAGCCATGTTAGAGTGGCAGTGGTCGTAGCAGTGTAGTGGCCACAGTAGAGCAGTAGTGGCTAAGAAGAGGACTGAGTAGAGTGGAAACCTGAGTAAAGTAGAGGCTACTGTAGAATATTAGATAAATTTTAGCTTTAATGATGACATTTTTCTTTGGGAATTTCACCCCCTGTCGCTGCTGTGGCGTGCCCAGTGACCAGCTGAACTCCTCGGTAGGAGAGGCAGTGCAAGAGAAGCCACTTGCCCAAGAATGCAACTCTAGGATCAATAGAGCTTTGAACGCTGCCACTGCTAGCTGCAAGTGACAGTGGGCAAGAACTCTAACCACTGGCCCTGAGCCCCAACAGTTAGCCAGGGTACAGTAGTGGCCAGGGTACAGTAGTGGCCAGGGTACAGTAGTGGCCAGGGTACTGGCCAGGGTACAGTAGTGGCCAGGGTACAGTAGTGGCCAGGGTACAGTAGTGGCCAGGGTACAGTAGTGGCCAGGGTACAGTAGTGGCCAGGGTACAGTAGTGGCCAGGGTACAGTAGTGGCCAGGGTACAGTAGTGGCCAGGGTACAGTAGTGGCCAGGATACAGTAGTGGCCAGGGTACAGTAGTGGCCAGGGTACAGTAGTGGCCAGGGCACAGTAGTGGCCAGGGTACAGTAGTGGCCAGGGCACAGTAGTGGCCAGGGTACAGTAGTGGCCAGGGTACAGTAGTGGCCAGGGCACAGTAGTGGCCAGGGTACAGTAGTGGCCAGGGTACAGTAGTGGCCAGGGTACAGTAGTGGCCAGGGTACAGTAGTGGCCAGGGTACAGTAGTGGCCAGGTCACAGTAGTGGCCAGGGTACAGTAGTGGCCAGGGTACAGTAGTGGCCAGGGCACAGTGGTGGCCAGGGAACAGTAGTGGCCAGGGTACAGTAGTGGCCAGGGTACAGTAGTGGCCAGGGTACAGTAGTGGCCAGGGTACAGTAGAGCAGAGGTCAAAGTAGAATGGCCAAAATAGAGCAGAGACCCCAGAAGGATGGTCAGTGTAGAGAGTGGCCGCTATAGAATGGCCAAAATAGAGCAGAGACCCCAGAAGGATGGTCAGTGTAGAGTAGTGGCCGCTATAGAATGGCCAAAATAGAGTAGCCACCACAAAAGAACAGCCACTAATGAGTAAAGGTCACAGAATGGCCAAAACAGAGGCTACGGTATAATGGCCAAAGTGGCCACTGTAGATTGACCTTAGTGGAGAAGTGGTAAGTGTCATCAATGTCCATGTTAGTGCTGCTGCTGCTGTTTTCATTAGTGTGTGTTTTGACTGCAACTTGTCCAATTGGGAATTCACTCCTTTCTAAACCTCTCTATTGCAGGATGAGTCAGCCAATCTCAACCTGTTTGCCAGCAGTGAGCGAGAGGTGACGTGCGACCTGACGGACGTGCTGGAATGGCTGCAGAAACAGGTGGAGAACGTCATCAAGTACAGGCAGCAGTGAGCGCTGTCTGTATTGGGCAGCTGCAAGAGCCAGCCTGCCGGCCAGTGCTCACTCTCAGCTTGTCTTCAACTGCTTCATGTTTAGCAGCTAAGCCTGCTTTTTGCTGAGCAGACGGCCAGGTTGGCTTATGCCATTTCAAACAGGAAAGGGAGCTTTGTGATCTAGTGAGCAGGCGTGTTTAGGCACTGACAATCGGAGCTTGAGTGTGCAGAGCAGTTTGCTTGTTGAAGCTGAGACTGTAGTGAACGTTGCTGCATACTGCACGCTGCATACCCACAGCGGAGAATTCAATCACTTGGCTGTTGTGTTGCCCTAGTCTCCTGTAGTCATGTTTTGTGACCCGGGTTTTCAGAGCCAGGAAAAGTTGCAAGTTAGGGACAGTTTTTCATAACCAAAGTCAAATGTCTGTCTGACGTAATGTATGTCCTCATATGGAAGAGCTACATAACATTGTTTATGCCCATGTCTGTGCAAAGATGAGGTATTCCTACATAACATTAACAGATGTACTGCCGTCTACTAGTCTCTACATGGCACTGTTTCAGAACAAGGATCTTCAGATTGAGGATGTTGATTCTGCTTGGGAGTGGCTGATTTTGCAGGGTATAAATTCTCTACAAATTGTACAAATTAATGAACAGTGATGCTGTTCTGAGATTTCCCCACCAAAATGGGGGAAATATTTGAATGAATTTTGTGTGAAATGTGTGAAATGAGCGTGAGATATTGTTGTGGAGACCTGTGATATTCCCAGAAAATATCTAAGCTCTAATTCTTAGATGTGTTGGGTATGTACCTCGTGTGACTGGATGCATACTTTGCATAATGAAAACCAGTATGTACCACTCGCACACCTTGTGTTGGATTCCTAACATATCTTGTGTTGATGACATTATGTTGTGTGAGACGTATAAACTGCCAAACACCATAACATCTGTTGTGCTTAAAATTAAGGCAAGATTTCTCATAAATGCTATGGTGGACATGTCTTGCATTAAATGTCAACTGTGTGGTGTACAGAAATGTCTGACATCTTGTGGTGAATCTACAACAGATGTAGACAACACATTTTAAGGAAGTTGGTTGCAGGTGTCTGCTTCTAGTTCCACAGTGATGGAGTAGCTTCGTTGCAGATGGAGGGTCCTGAACCAACAGTGTTCCAACCCTAACCCCTCCCTAGATGGCGCTCTAATGCTAAACACTGTATGTTGTGTGCAGTGAGATTAACCCTTGTGGTCATGGCCAGTTGTTGGAGTAGAGCTTAGACTGAACTGTTTTCAGTGGCACTGTGCTAGTAGTTAGTTGCCCTCACCCCCTCTGTGATATGAGCCGTGGAATTTTGTTGTGCACTTTTTTTGATTTTTGCATTCGTTTTTTGCTGTTGATTTTTGAAATGGCACTTTTTTCAGCTTGAACCTTTTACTCCTTGAGCTTTACTGTTGTCCAGAGAATGTTTACTCATGTTGGCTGGATATTGAACACTTCTTAATGTAATCTTCCATGTTTGAATTATTCCTATAATTATGTGTGTGGGTTTTTTCTTTTTCTTTTTTTCCACATAGAGTAGATACTTTGTCCAAATGGCCTATCGATTTTACACGGGTTTCTTTCACCTCCTTGTGACTTTGTGTGATTCCTTATCATCTTGCAACTGCCCCACCCACCTTGATACGTCCTATGTTTGTGGTTCTTCCACCTTTGTGCAGGAGCTAGATGTGTTTGGTAAGAGTGGTGGAGGCAGTCAGATGGAGGGAAATTGTTCTGCATAAGAAGGAAGTTGATTATATTGTGTGGTTGTGCTCGTGCTCTCTCAAATATTTCGGATTTGGTTCCTTGTTATTGACGATTTGCTAAATTTTGTTTGCAAAGACTGCACACTTTTCCAAGATGGCTTCATGTACAACATTTGCCAGATTGGGGTCTTTGAGTAGCTGTGTTGACTTGAAACAATCCAGGCTGTTACAATGCATGCATGCATTACACATTTCAGGTGAAAATACTAATCATTCCAAATTATCAGTGAGACATTTTGATCACTGTTTTCCTTCTGCGTTGAAACTGTTTTTGTTGGTGTTGTGTACGTTTGTATTGATGAAGCTTATCTTTTGGTCATTTGTGAGTGCATCATTCATATTTTGCAGCACAATTTGCTTATGTTTAAAATGCAAGGCCCATTACTTACCATAGCATATCTAGACGTGTGCAAAGATCTAGAAAACACTGTTTTATGCTGTACTGTGATATACTTTACTGCATAATATATATATTAGTTTATACACATACAGTTTATTTTTCATCTGTTGGCACATAACAATGCTCAATTTAGACATATCATATGTGCAAGTGAATTGTCTTTTTGTCTAGTAGAATGAAAATATCCTTAAATCCCACTTGCCAGCAACTTGATATTGAGGATATGACTCCAAAAACTCCTGAAAATACTTTTAAAGTTGAGCAGAAAATTGCTGCCGAATGGTAAGAGATGTCGATGCGCATCTGGAGAAGGCGTAAAACATGCTTGGATCTGCTTGCTTATTAGCCGAGTCATTTATTCTACCACTTGAGTACTACTCTGTGGTTAGAGCACAAGGATGTTTACCAGGAGTTTGCAGGTTTGCTCCCTGCCTGCAGCCTGAGAATGTTTCTGCTGTTCCCTCACAAGGTGTCTGGCACTGTGTTCAGAGCTGTATCGGGACTGAGTGCATGGCATACTTGGATCTACTTGTCTAACTACCTGATCAAATCCACTGTATTGCTCATGGAATAGATCCATGGATTAGTGTTTAGCAAAGAAAAAAGTACTTGTGTTTCTCCAAAGCTGAAGAACCTCAGATGATACTTTTAGTGAGGAGAGCATCCCAGAAATCAAAGGCTGGTTGATTTCCTTTTGTAAAAAGTAGCATGAAATGTTGGAATCAAAGGTTTATGCACTTATGAAGTACATATCATCTGGACAATAGTGCATTTTATGTATATATCAAACTTTTTTTCCAGATTTGATTGTTTTCTTTTGAAATATTAATATGTGATAGAAGATGAACTAAATAAGTAAAGACTATGCTCATGTCATCATGGTCACAAGGCCTCCTAATGTGTAAGGGGTGAAATGATGCATCAACATATTAGAAAATATACTGGGTAAGGAGGTGAAAGAGGAATGGAAAAAATGTGGGGGGGAAAATTCATGCTGGGCATGTTTTTGGAATGACTCCAGTTCATATTCAATTAGGAACTTAGTTGATGAAAAAATCCAAACATCTCTAATCTTTCAAGAGGGCCTAGGGTTTTCCCCAGAGCAGGTTAACCAGGCTTGCATTTTTTGCCCATGAAAACCTTCGAGTTGCTTCGTCAGGAAGAACAGTATTCAAGCTTGTCAACAATGGGATATAACAGTGCTTGCTTCATGGAGATACATAAGGCAACACATCCTTGCTGTGCTCCATTTGAGATTTCTCCATCTTAATGTGGATTTTTTGGTGTGAGGAGCCTGTTAAATGACTTCAAGCCATTTGAGCTTGGTGGAAAGGGCGTGGCGGATCTCTGTCTTGTGTGGTAAATAACCTCCAGTCTTTGGTGGACTGTCATGCTGAATTGATTGAAACCAGGAGGTGGAAACATGTCTTGTTCGTGAGCCAACACATTCCTCCATCGTGTTTTGAGAGTGCTTGGTTAGCTTCTCGAGTCTTGTGCAAGATTCGAGATAAATATCTTTTATGACTAAAAGGTTTTATGGCCTGCTCTTGACATGAACATGAAAGGATCATGGAGAAAATGCAAACTTTTGTGAATAGTAAAACATGAATAGTTCTTTTATTCATCAAAGTGAGACATGTCATTTTGATTTGGTGGTAGAATACAGGGATGCTGTGTTTGTTGTGTTGCTGGAAATAACAGGAACTGTTTAGGTGCATCCACTTGTCCCCCCATGGAACAGGTTTGAGAAATTAGCACTGACACTTGTTGTAGAAATGTTTTTCCATGTGAAGTCCAAGTAAAGAGTGTATTTGCATGATACACTTTATTAAAAAAGTATAAGTAATTTTATACTTGTTTATTAACACCATTTGTAAAGAGTTTAAAAAGTATGTTTAAATATCTACTCATAATAACCCTAGTCAAATAATGTGTTTTTCCAAAATTCTTTCAGTATTGTTTCAGTGTTCCTTTTTTTTGGAGTGTATTTGTTGCTAGTGCTGATTTATTTGTTTGTGAAGTTTGATGGGCAAATAACACTTGGCTTGAAAAAAAATTAATGAACTTAAATGTATCATTCTGACACTAAATTGTCTTCTGTGAATTGAAAGTAGTAACTAGCAAGTTGAATCAATTAGATCCGAGGTAAATGATAGTCAGTCTAGCACTAGATGCATTTGTTAGACTACCTGCAGTAGTTCTCAGACTAGATGGTACCGTGTGGTCAGCGTTGTGAAATCTTGTGGATGCCATAACACTGTTGCTATTGTGATTTTCAAACTGCCATTGTTCACTACACAGTTTTGTGTTTTATGCAAACTCTAAATTATTTTTTATTGTCAATTATTCCCCAAAGAAATTGTGTGATCCTTGAATTTAATTGTGGTATCTTGTTTTGTGTAAGCTGTGGTGACTGGGATTGTTACAAAGAATAGCTTAGATAGAAATGTTCAGTCCTTTGCTTTCAAGCTTTCTTCTCCTCTTAGGCAAAATGAAAGCACGACATTTAAAGTTCACTATTTAATTACATATAGTTAACCCTAACCCTGTAGTCATAATTGGGACTGCTTGTCAGCCTTACCCCTAAAAAAAAAGAAAGCTACATTTTACTATCCAACAAAATATAGTGAAGCCAATACCAGAAGTACTCACATTTGGACAAAAACAAATACATGTCATTGT
Organism: Theodoxus fluviatilis; assembly: GCA_034096865.1. NCBI lineage: Eukaryota > Metazoa > Mollusca > Gastropoda > Cycloneritida > Neritidae > Theodoxus > Theodoxus fluviatilis. Next base: position 21,428 of record JAWQFJ010027087.1, read on the forward strand.
GTTAAGAAAATGTTATGGCTGAATTTTGGGGGTAAATTTTGGAAAACACATTTCACAACGACATTCCCCTCATCTCTGGCAGCATACGCTGCGACTAGCTGTCTTGGCTGTCATGGCCTTGCATGCAGCATACACTGCGACTAGCTGTCTTGGCTGTCATGGCCTTGCATGCAGCATACACTGCGACTAGCTGGCTTGGCTGTCATGGCCTTGCATGCAGCATACGCTGCGACTAGCTGGCTTGGCTGTCATGGCCTTGCATGCAGCATACGCTGCGACTAGCTGGCTTGGCTGTCATGGCCTTGCATGCGACTAGCTGGCTTGGCTGTCATGGCCTTGCATGCAGCATACGCTGCGACTAGCTGGCTTGGCTGTCATGGCCTTGCATGCAGCATACGCTGCGACTAGCTGGCTTGGCTGTCATGGCCTTGCATGCAGCATACGCTGCGACTAGCTGGCTTGGCTGTCATGGCCTTGCATGCAGCATACGCTGCGACTAGCTGTCTTGGCTGTCATGGCCTTGCATGCAGCATATGCTGCGACTAGCTGTCTTGGCTATCATGGCCTTGCATGCAGCATACGCTGCGACTAGCTGTCTTGGCTGTCATGGCCTTGCATGCAGCATACACTGCGACTAGCTGGCTTGGCTGTCATGGCCTTGCATGCAGCATACGCTGCGACTAGCTGGCTTGGCTGTCATGGCCTTGCATGCAGCATACGCTGCGACTAGCTGGCTTGGCTGTCATGGCCTTGCATGCAGCATACGCTGCGACTAGCTGGCTTGGCTGTCATGGCCTTGCATGCAGCATACGCTGCGACTAGCTGTCTTGGCTGTCATGGCCTTGCATGCAGCATATGCTGCGACTAGCTGTCTTGGCTGTCATGGCCTTGCACATGCAGCATACGCTGCAGCTAGCTGTCTTGGCTGTCATGGCCTTGCATGCAGCATACACTGCGACTAGCTGGCTTGGCTGTCATGGCCTTGCATGCAGCATACGCTGCGACTAGCTGGCTTGGCTGTCATGGCCTTGCATGCAGCATACGCTGCGACTCGCTGGCTTGGCTGTCATGGCCTTGCATGCAGCATACGCTGCGACTAGCTGGCTTGGCTGTCATGGCCTTGCATGCAGCATATGCTGCGACTAGCTGGCTTGGCTATCATGGCCTTGCATGCAGCATACGCTGCGACTCGCTGTCTTGGCTGTCATGGCCTTGCATGCAGCATACGCTGCGACTAGCTGTCTTGGCTGTCATGGCCTTGCATGCAGCATACGCTGCGACTAGCTGGCTTGGCTGTCATGGCCTTGCATGCAGCATATGCTGCGACTAGCTGGCTTGGCTGTCATGGCCTTGCATGCAGCATTCGCTGCGACTAGCTGGCTTGGCTGTCATGGCCTTGCACATGCAGCATACACTGCGACTAGCTGTCTTGGCTGTCATGGCCTTGCATGCAGCATACGCTGCGACTAGCTGGCTTGGCTGTCATGGCCTTGCATGCAGCATACACTGCGACTAGCTGGCTTGGCTGTCATGGCCTTGCATGCAGCATACGCTGCGACTAGCTGGCTTGGCTGTCATGGCCTTGCATGCAGCATACACTGCGACTAGCTGGCTTGGCTGTCATGGCCTTGCATGCAGCATACGCTGCGACTAGCTGGCTTGGCTGTCATGGCCTTGCATGCAGCATACGCTGCGACTAGCTGTCTTGGCTGTCATGGCCTTGCATGCAGCATACGCTGCGACTAGCTGGCTTGGCTGTCATGGCCTTGCATGCAGCATACACTGCGACTAGCTGGCTTGGCTGTCATGGCCTTGCATGCAGCATACGCTGCGACTAGCTGGCTTGGCTGTCATGGCCTTGCATGCAGCATACGCTGTGACTACACTGCTAGGGTTAACAATGGTAATTGCCTTTAGAAACATGAGGAACAACAAGCCTTGAAAAGTTGAATATTATATAAAATGGCTACGGAAAAAAAAATTAATGTACGTTTGGTGGGAGCTAGTATTTTGGGATGGTTGGGGTGTGTGTGTTTCTGCCTTATTTTATTAAGACCAGTCAGTGAACACAATCATGAGATGTACTTTTCTTGTGAAAGGTAATGTCATTTTTGGGCTGGATACCTCAAGGTTATTGATTACTTTGGTTTGCGATGGCTCTGTATTTTGAACTTTGTTTATACATCTGTTGCAAATGTTAATCTGTGAGTGATATAAAAGTGCAATATTGGTTCCATGAGTTGACATTTTCCTATAGTATAAAACCAAAGTTCTACTGAAAACGTTATTAATTTATTATACAGTATATATATATATATATATATGCATCTACATATGTTAAAAAACTGATGTTTTGTCATTTTACTGATTGCCATGTTATGTACTGAGTATAGTAGTTGTAACTTTGTTTAATCAGTTTGCACCGCTTTGATATTCATCACACGTTCCTGGAGCTGGACACAACATATTATTGGCATAAGGTCATTTGCTGGTTGATTTAACCTACAAAATAACGATGTGTTCAGTATTGGTATCAGTGGATTTATCATGAACTGAAGATGGCATGCCATGATATTTCGATGTGTAAGCAGTGGAAAGTGTGGATTTCTGATGCTGGCATGCCAGGATAGTGGAAAGACCAGCTCATGTGCAATGCTGATATACAAAAAGTTCAGTGTGTATTGGGTGATTTTTGGTTAATGAATTATATGTAGAGTCTGGAACCTTTGCAGCTGTGTGGATATTACGAGCATGTTAAATTCTCATCAAAAAGCCAGTGAAAGTTTGCCATAACAGGGACCTTTGGAGTGCTGCTTTTGTGGTCATGTGTTGATCCCAACGAAAGTCTACAGACCACGATAGGTATTGGACATACTTGCCACTCCATTGTGCATCAAAGGTAGTTCATCTCACTGCCACTTAACATGTTAATCTGTCTCTTAATCCAAAAGAATTAACAATGAAGACTGATACGGCTTACGATTTGTTGATTGACGACACATTTCATCTGCTTCTTTATCTCTTTGTCAAGGATTGCTGGTGAATATAATGGCACAATCTGACCAAGTCCAATAAGCTTTCAACATGTAGTGGGCTGGAAATAATGCATTGTTTTTGGTCTTCACTGTGTTTATCAGAGCACTAGAAATGCAACATTTGCTGAGTAGCAACATCTTTTAGCTTTTTTCCCTCTTCCTTGAACAAGGTGCATGTATTGTGTGTGTCTGTGGCTTCTTGTCTTTAAGATTTGTTGAATTGATATTTTGATGTTGGAAATGAAATAATACCACTCTGGAATGAGAGGACTTGCTTGTATTCAATGTATGGATGTCTGTGGGGTGGGGAAAGCAGATATGGTGAACAACAGTTGTTTGAACTAGATTTCCTCATTCCTAATATGGTTTTATTTCTTTCATCTCTCTTTCCTTATGGTTCTATCTGAAAGGGCTTTTCTTGGCAACCAAAACCATGTTGAAATAGAGGTTACTGTGGTTGCAGTTTACTAAACTGAACATGTTACCACAAAGCCGCTGCACAGAAATGTTTCGTAGTCATCAATCTGTCACCAGGCTTTGGTTATCCCCAAATACATCTTCCTGTGCTTCACTTTACACATTGGGTTCAGTGGTTTTACACACACTGAATATTTCAGTTGATCCGACGCCCACCCACCCACTCAAATATAATAACTTAAATTGGCTTTGTTTTTAATATCATAAGCACTGAACATATGAGGCAAAAGTAGATGCGACTTTTCCTGCATGTATCTTTACTACTACCTACAGAAGGTAGTCGATAAGATGGACTAATCACTAAATACGGATAGCAATGTAACTACGGATGCTTGTAGATGCATACAGGCAGTGGTGTTTAGCCTGGTTTAGAGGGAAAAGTGAGATCATTGCTGTGATTCCCTTTATTGCTCATTTCTGCACAATAGATATTCACCAAAATGCAATGCACTTATTCCATGTGTGTAACCACACACAAAATAATGATTTCACAGTAATCACTAGAACTTTTGGTAGGACGCTAACATTTCACATGAAGAACCCAACTACCAAAGATAATGAATGCAATGCGGTTTATGCAGCACCTCTCTCCAAGTTGGAGTCCATAACGTGAGCAAGAAGTAAATCAATCACAAAACCATGTCTTAATGCTAATTGGAAATTCAACATGAAGGATCAACACATTGTCCATACAGATATAGGAAAACTAAATACAAGTATCTTCCTGAAATTGGAAAGACTTTCATTCACACGTGATTTTCTTACTGTCTCCACTTTCCTTCTCAAGAATAAATGCACAGTTCTCTCTGCCTTTTCATCCAAGACATGCAAGCTTGCATTCTCTCCTCACACTGCCTTATCATACTGACATCCAGGATTTACTTTGCACATCCCAGACAGCTTGGGACTTTTCATCTTTCTCCGACGGCCAATGGTGCACTAAATGCCCGAGATGCACCCTTCCTGTTATAAAAAGTGGTGTCCAGGAGCGAAATGGACAGCTGTGATGAGGCAAACGGGTGGCTGTGAGACATGGCATCTCTAGGAGTCTGAAGCCGACACAAGCTCCATCCACTGCCGAAGTGCGTCACTGAGTGTGGTGGGGAGAGAGTGGGAGTGGCGGATGATGACATAGAAAGGGAAGGGCAGCGTCTCGAGGTAAGACTTGACCTGCAGCCCCCCGCCGCCTGGCTCTGTGGGGTCCAGCACTGCGGTCTGCCGCACGTAGATGGATTGCTGAGGACAGAGGGAGTGAAACATTGGGTCAGTTATGAAGATGAAGCGTTGGTACCAAATAGAAGGGTGTCCTTCATTTTCTTTGTGATGCGAGGAATGCTTAACAAATTCAGCAGCCACTCTGTCAATATTCAAATCACAAAGTGGGCGAGGGAACGACTGTACTTCCTAGTTAATGTGCACCCCTGTTACAATGCAAGCCTCCAGGAAGTCTCAAGCAACGAGTTCCCAATAACTCAACTTATCCAGTGACTATGATTCTAATCCCATGGCTGGCTTTGAGGAGCAATCCGAGAGCATCGCGTGCGGGGATAGAGGCATGTAGTTTCAAAGGGTGAACAAACGTTTTGGAGATGTGAGGCCCACAGCTCGCAACAAAACCAGCCTCTGGTCCCATGAATGATGCTTTCAGATTGTGTCTTCAAAATCTGGGTCAGGTAAGCGCTTCAGACTCATGACAGCCGCCACCACTGTCCCCATCACACTCACGTTTTCGTTGGGGTTGTCGAGGATGACAAGGACGATGAAGATGTGGTTTTCCTGGGCCTGCCGAATGGCTGCCTGGAGGGGGGCGGGGCCCCGGCTGTACAGCCCCACCCCGTCCGTCACCACCAGCAGCAGCTGTGACAGCTCGCCCCCTCCCCTCCCTCCCCCCCGCAGTCGCTGCTGCTCCAGCATGGCGGCTGTTGCCCCCCTCAGCAGCTGCAAAAGAGTGAGGATTAGATATTTTTTTCTCTCCTGAAAAGTGGTTTTCCCAAAACAAAACAAAAGAAATAAGATAAGATTATTACAGCCAGCTTCAGAAGTTGCAGGGGTAAGTGCTGATAGTGGTAATTTGTAAAGCCTGGGTCCAGTAAAATAATGACATTTCACCAAATGGTCTTTAGGTTAAGTAATATATCCCTCCACTTTACTGAAAAGGCACATGCTGTAAGACATCCCAAAAGAGGAGGGACAACAAGTGTGTCGAGTCTATCGTAAAGTTCCCACTGGTAAAAATCCATTTAAGCAATACACAACAGATCTGTATCAAACTTCACCAATTACTTAGACTATAATACTTCATTTACTTGAGAGATTAGGTTTGCAAGACGGCTGAGTGAGACTTGTGACCAAGATTAAATGTCTCATCACACTATATCCATCCCTAGACGTCATTCTCCATCCCATCAAAGGACAGCAAAATTCAGAACAATGACGAAGATGATGTACAGGGGCTTGCTGGAGGCAAGGGGCTGAGATAGGTGACATGGAACATCAAACATGAATTTTATGAGGGGCATTACTGTTGACTGGACACTCCACCTACTTCAATCATGTCGGTGCTCTGCTGTTCGAAAGTGAGCTGGTGGAGGATGGCGGCGCCAGACTGCGAGGTGAACTGCTGGGAGAAGGGGTGCAGCATCCGCATCTCCTTGCCAAAGCTGCAGCAAAAAAATGCATGTCAGTCACATGCATTCCAGTGTCACACCTGCCGCATGCTGTATAAGGACTCTTGGGCGCTAAGCTGCATTTTGCATTAGAGGCAAGGTGTCTTGGATCAGAGTGCCCAGGGCATTCACCTTATACAACACGCGGCAGCAGTGAACACGGTCATATATACAGACCTGCCAAATGCTACGCTTTAGGCGTAGCATGCTACGCTTTCGACATGCTTGCTACGCTGCTACTACGCTGCTACGCTTGTCCATAAAAACTACGCTTTTCCCGCGTGCTTGAACTTTTAACCGCGATGGAGAATTCCCCCCCCCCCCCGCTTTCACGCTGCCAGCGCAGCTTATCACGCTGCCTTCACAGCCTTATCTCCTCCCCCCCCCCCCCCCGCTTTCACGTCACTGGGTCAGCTTATCGCGCCAACCTCACAGCCTTATCTCTCCCCACCCCCCACTACGCCTATTCCTTCAATGCTACTCCAAATAGCTCTGGATGCTACTCTTTGGCATGATGGTGGGTTGGCAGGTCTGTATATACAGAGGTGTTCATTCAGCAGTAACCACTGGCTCCTGAACACTCCCGCCCCCCTCCCCATCAGCTGAAAGCTATAGTCACAGAGGTTTCGAGGCCTGCTCCAGCGGCTTGACCATGGGCAGCTCCAAGCAGTAGTGATGCCACAGGAAGATGGATGAGGATTAAGGGCCTCTCAGTCTTGGAAACTGAGTAAGGCCACGACGTTAATAATAAAATATGAATGGAGTTTTACGGCCTATAAGACTATTGAACACAAAAATATTTAGAATAATTTAGAGTACCGTAATTTTTGGACTACAAGGCGCTACCGAATATAAGGCGCACCCCCCTAAATAAAAAAGAAAAAAGTTTCAATCATACATAGGGCGCTACCAAATATAAGGTGATACATCAGAACACATACCGGTACTTAACAAACAGAAAAGAAATGAACATGGTGCGGAAACCAACCATTGAATCTAATCCAACAAACAGAAGTAAGAACGAAACTAAACAAGGAGACGTTGAAAAAGTATCAGAACCATTCAAAAAGTAAATTAATATCACGTCAGCTGTGGGTGTTTTTTTTATAGTCGTTTGAAATCTATTTCAGTCATACATAAGACACAACCGAATATAAGATGCATGTCTGAAAATTTGAGAAAAAAGTATCGCCTTATAGTCCAAAAATTACGGTAAACCCAACTCAAGTCACGATGCCCCTAGTTATGGCCTCTTTTGAGTCATGTAGGGAGACGCGGTGGTCTATTCTGACCTCCAACCCATATGGGGGACAACCAAAAAATGGCAGATGAATGTGGAAACAACGTCTAAACTTTTATAACAAGAGTCTAAAAAAATATTTACACACAGAGGAGAACTTGCATAAATCTTTGTTGTGGTCACAGAGCAGCATTATGAAAATTTACACCTCAGACTGCCTGGTTAAGACACAGGACACAAGGTGTGAGAACAGTTGTCGTGACATACCTGCAGATGGCCAGGTCCCCAGACTCGAGTAGAGTGAGCGCGTTGGCTACCAGTGCCAACGACTCGAAAGCAAGCTGAAAGAAAAAAGAAGACAACGATTTCTCAAATCCTGAATAACAACAATATATAATACACAAAAGCCCACATCCTTTACGCATTGCTGGACAGGCATCATTTAATGAAAATCTTTATCGATGCTCCATTTCACTTTAAAAGATCATGCCCCATACTACTCATGCCACCGTTTTTGTACTGCCCCTACCTGCCAGGGATGGATGGATGGATAATGTTTTACGGCCTATGAGCCTTTGTAGGCTATGTAAGGCCATCAAGCACGAAAATCACTAGAACAGTTTAGAGTAAACGCAAATCAAGTCACGATGTCTCTAGTTATTCGCCTCTTACGAAGCGCGTTGGAAGACGCGGTGGGTCTATTCTTGCCCCGAACCCACAGGGGGCACCCGCCAGGGAAAGGTTGAGCTCTTCTTGTATTTCCCCCTTGAACTCATGTGACTGAGGGGTAAAAATTCCAGAGGTAGTTCATTCCATTTCTGGTGGCTAGGGGCAGTGTGGAAATAAAGGTTGAGTTCGGTGGCATGGGACAATAATATTGAGTCAGTCAGTCCCGAAGGACCATGGCTTTGTGATGCTGGATGACACTTCCATGTCATCGATAGCATCTTGTGTGACACGGAAGGCCAAGCCTCAACGTCTGCATGTGAAAGTTGATGCTGCTGCCTCGGACTGTGTCTTCCTCCAGCAGTGCTTGCCGTCTAGCCACTCTGTCGTGTTTCTCTCAAACTGGAAAAGACACCTCTGCACCCCTTGTCTCCATGTGCAGTCTCTCTAATGAGGTTGCCTCCCAGGCATCCACGTTGATCCCCAGTGCCTTGAGATCATGCATGCATATGTTTTCTGAGAAGAAGAGTAGAAGACAAGCAACCGACTGTTTCTTTCATGAGCAAGTCTGGCCCTGAAGAGGGCCGTTTGGGGGTTGTACTGCCGCCGATGCGGGTAATCACCGCTACAGGATGGAGAGGCAGCGGGTTGGCAGGGGCGTGCAGCGATGCTCTGTATCCTTTTCGGCAAGCTTTCGAAGCTGAGGCTTCTTCATCAGGCCAAAGTAACAAGGCTGGCTGTGGAATGGAAATATATAGTGTGACAAGGGCAGGTGAAACACCTGCAGGGCGGCGAGGCAGTGAGGGGAGTTCAGTGAGGGAAGTCAGAAGGAGTGCTCTGCACCAACATCACAGGGCGGGAGAGGCCACAACAGGGTAAGCACTAAAAGGGCATGCGGGGACAGCTTCATCGATAGTGACTCAGGAGTCCCATGTCCCTATTGAGGCCATTCTCGTGAGTACGGAATTTGGAAATGAGTTTGAGCTCAGCCACTCTGCGTCGCTGTAGGTCCGTCAGTCCACCTCTTAGCACACTGACATGCTCGTCAGTGTGCTAAGAGGTGGACTGACGGACCTACAGCGACGCAGAGTGGCTGAGCTCAAACTCATTTCCAAATTCCGTACTCACGAGAATGGCCTCAATAGGGACATGGGACTCCTGAGTCACTATCGATGAAGCTGTCCCCGCACGCCCTTTTAGTGCTTACCCTGTTGTGGCCTCTCCCGCCCTGTGATGTTGGTGCAGAGCACTCCTTCTGACTTCCCTCACTGAACTCCCCTCACTGCCTCGCCGCCCTGCAGGTGTTTCACCTGCCCTTGTCACACTATATATTTCCATTCCACAGCCAGCCTTGTTACTTTGGCCTGATGAAGAAGCCTCAGCTTCGAAAGCTTGCCGAAAAGGATACAGAGCATCGCTGCACACCCCTGCCAACCCACTGCCTCTCCATCCTGTAGCGGTGATTACCCGCATCGGCGGCAGTACAACCCCCAAACGGCCCTCTTCAGGGCCAGACTTGCTCATGAAAGAAACAGTCGGTTGCTTGTCTTCTACTCTTCTTCTCAGTAACTGTACAACCGACCCCGGCACTTAGATATATCCTATGTTTTCTGAGCACAGTTGAGAACGACTGGTCGGCCTCTTGCGACAGGTCCATGTTCTCCGTAATGGAGATTTTGGGGTGTTCGCCCACTGCCCCAACCATTGGTGTGACCCAGCCAAAGCGAACATCATTATAGGACAATACACTTAGATTCAAGAGTGAATAAAGCACAATGGAAACCTGCAATAAAAGATTTTCTTTCATAGAAAGCTGACTGGATCACAAACACACACACACACACACATATACACACACGCACACACACGCACGCACATCTAAACACGGCAAACTCCAAAGAGCGAGTGGCTGCCGACCTGCTTGGAGTGGTTTTCCATCATGCTGGCCGAGTCGTCCACGGCCACCATGATCTGGTATTGGCGCTTGCTGGGCTTGGTGCGTCGCAGCCAGATCTTGTCCTTGCGAAACTGACTGGCCACGTAGGCAATCACCTTCCTCATGTTCAGTCGCTTGCCTGTCCTGTAGTCTCCTCTGTGGGGGGATAGGAGCAGCAAGAATGGAGAACATGGAGAATTTGCTGATGGGTTTAGATTTTTGTCTTATAGCAGATAAAACGAGAAAGTGACAAGGGTTACAAGAATATCTTACACCTTGGTAAGTTTTTTCCAGCTAGTCATTTTCCTTCTAAAATTAAATTTTTTGGTGAAGTCCGATGCCAGAAATGGTAGCAGTGGTCAATAGTTTGTGCCATTATCCATCTTGGAGAAGGTGGGTGCTGCCCTCAAATAAATAAGTGTGCGTGCATGCACATGTGCACCTGTGGGAATAAGTCACAGAGTGCATGAATTATGGCTAAGACCAAGCCATCCCATAAGAGTTGACATGGAAACATTTCAAGGGGCCACACCAACATATTGTGAAAATCATTCTCCAGGACATTTTGATGGATGGATGGAGTAGTACGGCTTGACAGCCTTTGTAGGCTACGCAAGGCCATTGAGAACGCAAAATTCATTAGAACAGTGTAGAGTAAGTGCAAATCAAGTCACGATGTCCCTGTTTATTCACCTCTTACGAATCGTGTAGGGAGACACAGTGAGTCTATTCTGACCCCTAACCCATAGGGAGCCATTTTAAGGGGCCACACCAACGTATTTCCAAAGTCACTCTCCAGGACAATGTCAAGACCTCCTGGGCAAGATTTCCCCGTCTCCCTCCCAAAGAAACGCACCATTTCCAATCATCAGGAAAGCCGCGCAACAGCACAGTTACTTACCTGAGCTTGGTGGCCTGGGTGGGCTCCAATATCAGCCTGAGCTGTTCACACAGTTCCTGAGCCAAGGGCGCCGTCACTGACTCATAGCCCTCCCAGGCCTTCGCTGCCTCTGCCAACTGATGAGGGCAAAGGGTAAAAGTCAGGTCATATGCTAATGAGTTAGTCGCATGGCGTAAACGTCATTTTAAAAGCAAGTAAAAAGTGATTTGAGGGGAAAAGAAGGAAGCAAGAGAAATGACAAAAACAAAGAAATTCATTTGAGTTTCAAACTAGTAAACTTGTAAGTACAAACATTATTTTGGTAGATATAATGTTGTTCCCAACTTGGGAAAAATGCACTCCAGGAGCCAAGTATGAAATAATTTCGAGGACTTCTGCGTAGTCCACAACAACAGAGCAAGGCGTTGGTGATAGGAGACACTCACACTCTCAGCGGTGACGGGCTGACTCTGGGACCAGGAGGTGCTGGCCAGCTCTGCTCGCAGTTCCTCCACGTCCATCTCCCCTCCCTGCAAAAGTGCACTGACAGAATGAAAAGTTTGTTCAAGTAGCACCATGATCAGGAGGTAAAGTGAAAAACAGTTCAAGTTCGATGTGGGTGGTTAGTTGGCACACCACATACAGGACAAGCAAACGCACCACATCACGGCAGACCAAATCCTTGCCATGTTGCAAGCCCATCCTACCACCTCTCTACCTCTTTTCTCTTCTTTCTCCTCCCCTCTCTCCTCCTTGTTCATCCTCCCCTTCTTTGCTCCTCCTCCCTCTATCCGCTCCTCCTCCTACCCCCTCCTCCCTCCCCTCCCCCTCTCTACTCCTCCTACCCCTCTATCTACTCCACCTCCCCTCCCCTCTCTATTCCTCCTCCCCCTCTCTACTCCTCCTCCCCCTCTCTACTCCTCCTCCCCCTCTCTACTCCTCCTCCCCCTCTCTACTCCTCCTCCCCCTCTCTACTCCTCCTCCCCCTCTCTACTCCTCCTCCCCCTCTCTACTCCTCCTCCCCCTCTCTACTCCTCCTCCCCCTCTTTACTCCCCCCTCCCCCTCTCTACTCCTCCTCCCCCTCACTACTCCTCCTCCTCCCCCTCTCTACTCCTCCCCCCCCCTCTCTACTCCTCCTCCCCATCTCTACTCCTCCTCCCCCTCCCCCCCTTTACTCCCCCCTCTCCTCTCTCTACTCCCCTCCCCCCTCTACTCCTCCTCCTCCTCCCCCCTCCCCTCTCCTGTCTACTCCCCTCTCTACTCCTCCACCTCCCCTCTCTACTCCTCCTCCCCCTCTCTACTCCTCCTCCTCCTCCCCCCCCCCCTCCTTCCCCCTTCTCCTACTCCTCCACCTCCCCTCTCTACTCCTCCTCCCCCTTTCTACTCCTCCTCCTCCCCCCCCCCCCTCCCCTCTCCTTCCCCCCTCTCCTCCCCTGTCTACTCCCCTCTTTACTCCTCCACCTCCCCTCTCTACTCCTCCTCCCTCTCTCTACTCCTCCTCCCCCTCTCTACTCCTCCTCTTCCTCCCCCCCCCCCCTCCCCTCTCCTTCTCCCCTCTCCTCCCCTGTCTACTCCCCTCTCTACTCCTCCTCCCCCTCTCTACTCCCCCCCCCCTCTCTACTCCTCCCCCCCCTCTCTACTCCTCCTCCCCCTCTCTACCCCTCCCCTCTCTACTCCTCCTCCTCCTCCCCCCCTCCCCTCTCCTCCCCTGTCTACTCCCCTCTCTACTCCTCCACCTCCCCTCTCTACTAATCCTCCCCCTCCTCCTCCTCCTCCCCTCCCCTCCGTTCTCCTCCTCCTCCCCTCCTCCTCCCCTCCCTTCTCTATTCCTCCTCCTCCCCTCCCCTCTCTACTCCTCCTCCCCTTCCCTCTCTTCCTCCCCCCCCCCTCTCCCTACCTCTCCTTTTCCCTCTACCTCTCCTCACTACCCCCCCCTCCCCCTCTCTCTCTCTGACTCTGAGTCGCACACACACACACACACACACATATACACACACACTCACACACATGCACACACACACACACACACACACACAGAGGCAAACAGCCCCTACCTGTGCATGGAGGTTGAGGAACTGCAGAGCAGTGTGGATGGAGGCCTCGCTGCTCCTCTCCACTGTCATGGTGGCCACTGTCTCCCCCTCCACCTCCACCGTCTGCCCCTCCTCCCCCTCTCCCTTCTCGACCTTTGACTTCTGATCCTTGTCAGAGGAGGAAGACAGGGACTGCAGACTTCTGTCTTCTTTGGCCTTGACCTCCTGCAAGATGGTACAGCAAGCATTGGGTATGATGTCAAAAAGTTGAGGAAAAAAATGCTGCTGACAGAATCTGAATATCGGGGTTCACTGGCTGCTTAACTCTGTTACTTCAAACCTTTTTCCTCACCAAAAAGCTCTCATCACAAGGATACAGGAATTTTTTTTTTAATTTGGCAAACACACTTTTAGACCAGAGTTTGCCCCTCTGGATAGTCCTGAACAGTTTCAGACATAAGGCCCCTTGACACGGCAAGAGGTCAGTTGTGCAAGTGGTACTGGGCACAGGGTCCTGCTACTAATTCCATTCATATCCCATCTAATGAGACAGACTCGGGGTGGCAGTTAGTTTTTTTCTTTCCTGAAAATGTCTGCTAAGATCTTTGCTGTGAAGCCAAGGTGATCAGCTTCTATGGTGGGATGGTTAAACTTTTCCGAGTCGTAAAGAACGGTCATAATGTTTGTGGACGACAACTGTATAAGCAAAGGTGTGCAGCGCATGTCAAACATCGGGACCTGGAGAAAAAAATCCTTTGCAAATACCACCACAAGCCATTTACCATTTGTCACTTGAGGCAACTTAAAACCATTACATGCCGAGACTATTTCAAGCCAGAGCATGGGCACACTTATGACAATAACACGTACATCACGTACAGGAAAAACCAAAGTTGCAAACCTTCTGCTCCTCCACTTCCATGGGGACCTCTCCTTCCTCCTCTTGCTGCTCCTCTTCCTCCTCTTGCTGCTGGAGCTGCTCTGCAGTCAGGGACTGCTGCTGCTGCTGTTCCGCGGTGGCAGTGTCCCTGGTCTGGGCGTCGTGGTGCTGCTTCGAGTCTCGCACGTGCTCGTACTGCTCCGCCTCCACCTTCCGTTCCTGGGGATTCTGAGGACAGCCAAGCCGGGGATTGACTCGAGTCATGTGGACTGTCAGTGTCCAATGCGTGCTGACTTCAGTGCAATTCAGGGGTGGGTATTGGCCACCCCCAAAAAATGAGGAAAGTTTTTTTTTCTCCAGAGTCCATGGTCTACTTAGGCCATGGTGGAATGAAGCAGTCAAAGCAAATATGGCGGATTTACAAAATTAAAAGCTATTTTTTAAAATGGAAATCTTACATTAAAAAAAGCGGAAATCCATCAGCGGAAAATCCCAACCCTGGCATCTGTTAAATCCATCAAGACCGATATATTACAACTGAGCATCCAACACTGACTCCAACCAAAACATAGGAAGGCAAAAATCTTCAAAAACCAGAATGTCATGTATTGTTCTTCACATTCTTTTTGTATGCTATTGGTGGAAAAAGCAAATCCTGCTACAGCAGTAATACAGATAAATTGTATTGTGTTGTATTGCATTGTATTGTACTATAAACATGATACAAGATGCCATCCTTAAGTGGCCATCATTAGTCCCCATTTAAAAATAGTTCCAGCAGCCTAGAGGTTCCTCACTAGAGACCATCACCAGGGTTACTCACCTCCTGTTCTGATGAGGTTTGATCTGTGGTCTTGAGACGTTTGTGTGGCTGGTCTTCTGATCCCAGCGTCCTGTTGACATCAGCCTGACCAGGCTGCCACTTTTGCTAGAAAGGGCAAGGATCAAGGGTCAAGGGTCATCAATCAAAAGCAATGCAAACTTAACTTGCTGCAAATATGTATCAGTGCTTTAAATGAGCTGTTAAGATTCCTCGTTTTATCATCGATTATTCAAATATACTGAGCCACAAAAGAAACGCAAATAGGGGGGTAGCTTGACTTTTAGGTAATTTCAAGCCCTGTAAATTCGCTGACACATTTTTTTGGTAGTGATCTCAGCCAGAATTGATCTTAGCATGCAATGTGTGAAAATCAGGCCAGTAACACTGAAAACGAGCGCACATGACCGCCCTGAAAGCGGAAACATGTTTTTGCACGTGGAAAGCGAATGCAAACAGTCAAGTCGACTTTTTTTGCCTGAACAGTATTTACACGTCCCTGGCAATAAAAGGCCAGTTTGTCCCACCCTGTCAAAGCAGTCATTTGCAGCCAACGACGATGCCAAGACTGAGCGCCGCCGAGAGAGAAAGAGCCATCGGCCGACTTCAAGGTGGGAATCGCCCTGCACAGGTCGCAGCTGCATTTGGCGTGGCTGTATCAACAATCTGCCGTCTATGGGACAGGTTCAGGGCGAATGGAGAAGTCTCTGACAACCCTAGAAGCGGTAGACCTCGTGTGACCACAGGACGTCAAGATCGGCACATTCACCGCTATCACCTGCGTGAACCGTTCACACCTGCCGCAGAAACTGCCAGGAACACCATTGGTAGGCATGGTGCACCCGTCTCTGGGGAAACTGTGCGGCGCCGGCTCACCGAACGTCGCCTGTACTGCTGCCGTCCTTCCAGGCAGCCTGTTCTGACACCAAGACACCGGCAGCAACGCCTGCAGTGGGCTCAGCAGCACCGGAACCTACACTGGCGGCAATGGAGGGACATCCTCTTCACTGATGAGAGCCGATTTTGTGTCCACCACGCTGATGGGCGTATTCGGGTGTGGAGGAGACGTAACGAGAGGTACGCTGACAACAACGTCCTGGAGGTCAACGCCTGGGGAGGCCCCGGCATCATGATCTGGGGAGGCATCGCCCTTAACCAGCTTGTGGGGCCTGTTGTGTTCCAGAACATTGGACCTGGGCGCGGAAATGGAGTCACTGCACAGCGTTACATTGACCAGGTGTTGAGGCCGGTTGTTGTGCCGCACTTCCAGCAGCATGGAAACCTCACCCTTCAGCAGGACAAAAAACGCACGTCCGCACACTGCCAGGGTCACTGCAGACTTCCTGCAGCAACAGGGCATCGCAGTTATGCAGTGGCCTTCACTCAGCCCTGACCTGAACCCAATTGAGCATTTCTGGGACCATCTGCAGAGGGAGCTGAACGCCTTTCAGCCGATGCCGACTACAGCCTGCCAGTTGGAGCAGGCGGTGCGGCAGACCTGGGCCAACATCAACATGGTCATCATCAACCGTCTGATCCACTCTATGCCCGCCAGATGTCAGGCTGTCATCGGCGCACATGGGGGACACACTAGCTATTGACTCTCTGCGTGACAATTGTGACACGTCAACACTTTTTTGTTGTGCCAACATGAACAACATTTACATCGGAAACGGTGTATCAAATTTGGTTAAATTTGATTGAATTGTGTCACCACAATGAATTGTTAAATATTGGATACAAATTGGAATCAACCCATCGTTTGCGTTTCTTTTGTGGCTCAGTATATAATTACAAAGCAAAATTCTGTTCCACTGGCAAGATGACGTTTTTCAAAGCAAGTTGCATGCTATCCCACCAAGTCCTATAGACTAGCTTATCTCTTTCTCACTACATGCAAAAAACAAACCCAATCCACAAAAGCCTACCATGAGCAAAGGAAAACTGAAAGGGAAGGAGAGAAAGGGTGGTTTGTGTGTATGTGTCTGTGTGTGTGTGTGTGTGTGTGTGTGTGTGTGTGTGTGTGTGTGTGTGTGTGTGTGGAGGCGGGGGTGGTGGTGGGCACACACTATCAAACGCATGCAAACACATACAGATACCAGACTGAGACTGGGTTATAGACTCACTCTCTTCCGCTTGCTTCCGTTGCTGAGGTCTGCGGACTGCCTGGCCTGCTGTCCCTGCTGTCCCTCCTGCTGGTCTGCACTGGCGCTGCCCTCTCCCTGCCTCTGTCACACACACATACACACATACATAGATCACACTGTTCCTCAAATGAACTCCTCACAGTTCCTCATTTTAAACTGACTTGTATCACTAGGAGGGTTTCAATTATGTTTGTCTCAGGAGATCGATAGAAACATATTTTAAAAACGAGTCAAATTTTCAGGAAACAGGCAGTACATATACATTTTTATTACTTTCTGCTGCTCCTGTCACTTGATAAAAGACATGTGACCTTGACAACATTTCCATTATCTCAGAAGGGGGAAAAACTACATATCACTTTTCCACCAGAAAAAAAGGCTGGAAATAAATTTCACATTCAGGCATCCGGGTTGATAATATCCGAGTTGATAATATGCAGACATATTAAAGTTTAATTATTCAATGAACAGAAAACGTCCACAGCTATGGGTGTTGGCTTAGTGAGCACCAGGGATGACATTCGATGCACCACATGTCATTTACATGCAACTTTGCATATGCCACGACATCATGACAATCAACTGTAACATAAACTGGAGCCACTCCATACCCCATCATCAGCTGCAACCCCTGGCTGCTGGGCTTTAGGGGCCAGCTCCAGTAGCTCAGCCAGGGGCTGCTGGGCTTTAGGGGCCAGCTCCAGTAGCTCAGCTAGGGGCTGCTGGGCTTTAGGGGCCAGCTCCAGTAGCTCAGCCAGGGGCTGCTGGGCTTTAGGGACCAGCTCCAGTAGCTCAGCCAGGGGCTGCTGGGCTTTAGGGGCCAGCTCCAGTAGCTCAGCCAGGGGCTGCTGGGCTTTAGGGACCAGCTCCAGTAGCTCAGCCAGGAGCTGCTGGGCTTTAGGGGCCAGTTCCAGTAGCTCAGCAAGGGGCTGCTGGGCTTTAGGGACCAGCTCCAGTAACTCAGCCAGGGGCCAGCTCCAGTAGCTCAGCCAGGGGCCAGCTCCAGTAGCTCAGCCAGGGGTCAGCTCCAGTAGCTCAGTCAGGGGCGGCCCCAAGCGGCCAAAGAGGCTACCAGGGGACATCAGGACAGGGTCACATCATTAAGATCCAAGCATGAGTCTAACCACACTACCACAATGAAGAGCTTACAGATGACATAGAGACCATTTACCTCCTGCTGGTCCTCCCCCTGTCCCCCCTCGTTCTGTGCCGTCTGACACTGGATGGCCGCCTCCTCGCTGTGACTGGTCTTGGCCACGTTCTGCTCCTCTTCCTCCTCCACGGATGCCTCCTCTTCTTCAGGCTGGAACCAAGCAGGTGTTGTTAGGAAATAAGCGAGCAAGTGTTCTATTATAAAGATATTTATGCTTTCCAAGAGTCGTATGTGGGCAGACAGACGTGCTTTGATAATGAAGAGTGTGCCAAACAACATTGTATAATCTATCACATAATGCTGAAATGTAATTTTAGAAATTTAATCCAGCAGACAAAAAGTAAACTTCTAAATTCAGCAGTGACAAATCTACATTCTGTAGTAAGACTAATAGTAAGACTAAGAGCAAAACTAATGAAATCTCATGTCACATACATATGATACTTTTATCATCCTCTTCCCCCAAAATAAAAGATGGTAATAAAGACATCTAGACCAGGGCCCGTATTCACAACGGCGATTTATTGGCGATTTATTTTAACCCCGATTTATCTCTAAACTCAGACGATTCCAACTGCCTGTTCCGCTCTCCCTTGGCTGGAAACCAGTATATATAGCAAAGCGCAACCTAGGATCCTCTGACGAGCGTACCTTATCTAACCGATCAAGATAACGCGGGGCTAGGGGATAAATCGAGTGTTAAAAAGATAAATCGCCGTTGTGAATACGGGCCCTGAGACATAAGTTATCCCATTCAAAAACGCCCTCAGTGCTCCATTCAGCCAGACACAAAAATGACCAAAGAGACGCACAGAGTGATGGAGGGATGGAGGACTTAACATGAAGACAACAGCCAGACAGCAGGGCCGCTACCTTTGAGTGGGTGCCAGGCTTGTCGTTGAAAACGCCATCT
Source organism: Theodoxus fluviatilis (assembly GCA_034096865.1). Taxonomy (NCBI): domain Eukaryota; kingdom Metazoa; phylum Mollusca; class Gastropoda; order Cycloneritida; family Neritidae; genus Theodoxus; species Theodoxus fluviatilis. The sequence goes on from JAWQFJ010027087.1 coordinate 40,275, forward strand.
GCCTCCTCCTCCTTCTCCTCCACTGCCGGCTCTGGAAGTGCCTCGGCCCTCTCTTGGGGTTCCTGTCCTTCCTCCCGCTCCTGTGGGCAGACAGAAAGGAACATGCTCAGTCTGCCTCATCCTAGTGCAGTCTCATTTCTGTCAATATTTTCATCTTGCACAAAATGAGACAACGTCATTCTTCAAGTGAAAAATTGAATTTTCATCCTCTGGCTCAATACTAATAACAAACATGTCACAGTAATGCGATGTGAACGCACAACAAAAATGAGGAATATTGCTTCCTTTTTGCAAGTCTGAACTCATTCCGGTATTAATAGGTGCAAGTTCAAAAGATACTGGACAATAACTTGTCTTGACAATAAAAGAAAGTTGCAAACTCGAGACCATGAACTCCCCAGCCACAATGATATTTGTCAAGACTTCTTTTGGCTACATCTTTTCCTTGGAGCTATAAATGAGCACAAAGCATGATGATGCACAAGAAGCCCAAAGTCAAAATCAGCACACTCGAGCTTCACTTACAGTCTTGTCCTTTTCCTTTTCTTCCTCCTCTGCTTTTTCCTCCTCACTGCTCTTGTCTTCCTCTCCTTCTTCCTTCATCTCCTGCTCTTCCTTTCCCTCAGTAATTTCTGCAGGTTCATGTTCTGCCTCTGTCTTCTCTTCAGATGCCGGCTGTTCTTCCTCAGTGGGCTCCTCTGGCGTGCCTTCAAGCAGAAGGACATGGACGGAAAATGAGGCGTACACTTAATGGGTAAAGACGTATACAGAGTGAGAGACAAGACTTTGTCAGCAATCGATGTGCTTATAAAATGTGAGGAAGGATAGAGCTCATTCAAAGTCATGACAAAACCCTGAAAAACTTGGCGTGTGTGCATGTGTGTGTGCATGTGTGTGTGTGCATGTGTGTGTGTGCATGTGTGTGTGCATGTGTGTGCAAATGTGCATGCATGCATGAGGTTGCATGTGTGCATTTGCATGTATTTATGCATGCATGTTTCCTTGGGAAAAAATTTCTAAGGATGGTATGAAGGATGTACTCATATTGTCTCGAAAATGGTGGATGATAAAGCTAAGCCTTGTCAACTTTTCCTGTTTCAGTAAAATGCCCTTCAAAGTACTAGTAAACTTTGTCCAGTGGTTAGTCGATTGAAAAAAATCGTCAGTGATAAACTGACATGAGTGACTTCAATAGGAATATGCAAATATCACTCTATGAATAAGGAAAGTTAATGTTTCAATTCAAGAAGCTGACACTGGAGAGATTGAGAGTTTCTGGTGTCTGACCTGTTTCGTCTTCATTGTCATCGCCTCCCTTATCGTCCATGTCCAGGTCTTCCGGCAGGTCCATGGGTTCTGGCTCCTGTTCTTGTTGTGGTCCCTCCTGCAGGGGATCCAGCTTGGAGTTGTCGTAATCATCCTGCAGACACAGTGGGTACAACACTACAGTCTGGTACTACAGCACTGACAGTGATTACAACACTACACACTCTGGTACTACAGCACTGACAGTGGGTACAACACTACACTCTGGTACTACAGCACTGACAGTGGGTACAACACTATACACTCTGGTACTACAGCACTGACAGTGGGTACAACACTATACACTCTGGTACTACAGCACTGACAGTGGGTACAACACTACAGTCTGGTACTACAGCACTGACAGTGGGTACATGCAACACTATACACTCTGGTACTACAGCACTGACAGTGGGTACAACACTATACACTCTGGTACTACAGCACTGACAGTGGGTACAACACTACAGTCTGGTACTACAGCACTGACAGTGGGTACATGCAACACTATACACTCTGGTACTACAGCACTGACAGTGGGTACAACACTATACACTCTGGTACTACAGCACTGACAGTGGGTACAACACTATACACTCTGGTACTACAGCACTGACAGTGGGTACAACACTACAGTCTGGTACTACAGCACTGACAGTGGGTACAACACTACACAGTCTGGTACTACAGCACTGACAGTGGGTACAACACTACACTCTGGTACTACAGCACTGACAGTGGGTACAACACTATACACTCTGGTACTACAGCACTGACAGTGGGTACAACACTATACACTCTGGTACTACAGCACTGACAGTGGGTACAACACTACAGTCTGGTACTACAGCACTGACAGTGGGTACAACACTACAGTCTGGTACTACAGCACTGACAGTGGGTACAACACTATACACTCTGGTACTACAGCACTGACAGTGGGTACAACACTACAGTCTGGTACTACAGCACTGACAGTGGGTACAACACTATGCACTCTGGTACTACAGCACTGACAGTGGGTACAGCACTACACACTCTGGTACTACAGCACTGACAGTGGGTACAACACTACACACTCTGGTACTACAGCACTGAGAGTGATTACAACACTACACACTCTGGTACTACAGCACTGACAGTGGGTACAACACTATACACTCTGGTACTACAGCACTGACAGTGGGTACAACACTACAGTCTGGTACTACAGCACTGACAGTGATTACAACACTACACACTCTGGTACTACAGTACTGACAGTGGGTACAACACTATACACTCTGGTACTACAGCACTGACAGTGGGTACAACACTACACACTCTGGTACTACAGCACTGACAGTGATTACAACACTACAGTCTGGTACTACAGCACTGACAGTGATTACAACACTACAGTCTGGTACTACAGCACTGACAGTGGGTACAACACTACAGTCTGGTACTACAGCACTGACAGTGGGTACAACACTACACACTCTGGTACTACAGCACTGACAGTGGGTACAACACTACAGTCTGGTACTACAGCACTGACAGTGGGTACAACACTATACACTCTGGTACTACAGCACTGACAGTGGGTACAACACTACACACTCTGGTACTACAGCACTGACAGTGATTACAACACTACAGTCTGGTACTACAGCACTGACAGTGGGTACAACACTATACACTCTGGTACTACAGCACTGACAGTGGGTACAACACTACAGTCTGGTACTACAGCACTGACAGTGGGTACAACACTACACACTCTGGTACTACAGCACTGACAGTGGGTACAACACTACACACTCTGGTACTACAGCACTGACAGTGGGTACAACACTACAGTCTGGTACTACAGCACTGACAGTGGGTACAACACTACACACTCTGGTACTACAGCACTGACAGTGGGTACAACACTACACACTCTGGCACTACAGCACTGACAGTGGGTACAACACTACACAGTCTGGTACTACAGCACTGACAGTGGGTACAACACTACACACTCTGGTACTACAGCACTGACAGTGGGTACAACACTATACACTCTGGTACTACAGCACTGACAGTGGGTACAACACTACACACTCTGGTACTACAGCACTGACAGTGGGTACAACACTATACACTCTGGTACTACAGCACTGACAGTGGGTACAACACTACACAGTCTGGTACTACAGCACTGACAGTGGGTACAACATTATACACTCTGGTACTACAGCACTGACAGTGATTACAACACTACACACTCTGGTACTACAGCACTGACAGTGATTACAACACTACACACTCTGGTACTACAGCACTGACAGTGGGTACAACACTATACACTCTGGTACTACAGCACTGACAGTGGGTACAACACTATACACTCTGGTACTACATCACTGACAGTGGGTACAACACTACACAGTCTGGTACTACAGTACTGACAGTGGGTACAACACTATACACTCTGGTACTACAGCACTGACAGTGGGTACAACACTACACAGTCTGGTACTACAGTACTGACAGTGGGTACAACAATATACACTCTGGTACTACAGTACTGACAGTGGGTACAACACTACAGTCTGGTACTACAGCACTGACAGTGGGTACAACACTACAGTCTGGTACTACAGCACTGACAGTGGGTACAACACTACAGTCTGGTACTACAGTACTGACAGTGGGTACAACACTACACACTCTGGTACTACAGCACTGACAGTGGATACAACACTACAGTCTGGTACTACAGCACTGACAGTGGGTACAACACTACACACTCTGGTACTACAGCACTGACAGTGGGTACAACACTACACACTCTGGCACTACAGCACTGACAGTGGGTACAACACTACACAGTCTGGTACTACAGCACTGACAGTGGGTACAACACTACACACTCTGGTACTACAGCACTGACAGTGGGTACAACACTATACACTCTGGTACTACAGCACTGACAGTGGGTACAACACTACACACTCTGGTACTACAGCACTGACAGTGGGTACAACACTATACACTCTGGTACTACAGCACTGACAGTGGGTACAACACTACACAGTCTGGTACTACAGCACTGACAGTGGGTACAACATTATACACTCTGGTACTACAGCACTGACAGTGATTACAACACTACACACTCTGGTACTACAGCACTGACAGTGATTACAACACTACACACTCTGGTACTACAGCACTGACAGTGGGTACAACACTATACACTCTGGTACTACAGCACTGACAGTGGGTACAACACTATACACTCTGGTACTACAGCACTGACAGTGGGTACAACACTACACACTCTGGTACTACAGCACTGACAGTGGGTACAACACTACAGTCTGGTACTACAGCACTGACAGTGGGTACAACACTACAGTCTGGTACTACAGCACTGACAGTGGGTACAACACTACAGTCTGGTACTACAGCACTGACAGTGGGTACAACACTACACAGTCTGGTACTACAGCACTGACAGTGGGTACAACACTATACACTCTGGTACTACAGCACTGACAGTGGGTACAACACTATACAGTCTGGTACTACAGCACTGACAGTGGGTACAACACTACACAGTCTGGTACTACAGCACTGACAGTGGGTACAACACTACACAGTCTGGTACTACAGCACTGACAGTGGGTACAACACTATACACTCTGGTACTACAGCACTGACAGTGGGTACAACACTATACACTCTGGTACTACAGCACTGACAGTGGGTACAACACTACACAGTCTGGTACTACAGCACTGACAGTGGGTACAACACTATACACTCTGGTACTACAGCACTGACAGTGGGTACAACACTACAGTCTGGTACTACAGCACTGACAGTGGGTACAACACTACAGTCTGGTACTACAGCACTGACAGTGGGTACAACACTACACACTCTGGCACTACAGCACTGACAGTGGGTACAACACTACAGTCTGGTACTACAGCACTGACAGTGGGTACAACACTACACAGTCTGGTACTACAGCACTGACAGTGGGTACAACACTACAGTCTGGTACTACAGCACTGACAGTGGGTACAACACTACAGTCTGGTACTACAGCACTGACAGTGGGTACAACACTACACTCTGGTGCTACAGCACTGACAGTGGATACAACACTACAGTCTGGTACTACAGCACTGACAGTGGGTACAACACTACAGTCTGGTACTACAGCACTGACAGTGGGTACAACACTACAGTCTGGTACTACAGCACTGACAGTGGGTACAACACTACACTCTGGTACTACAGCACTGACAGTGGGTACAACACTACAGTCTGGTACTACAGCACTGACAGTGGGTACAACACTACAGTCTGGTACTACAGCACTGACAGTGGGTACAACACTACAGTCTGGTACTACAGCACTGACAGTGGGTACAACACTACAGTCTGGTACTACAGCACTGACAGTGGGTACAACACTACAGTCTGGTACTACAGCACTGACAGTGGGTACAACACTACAGTCTGGTACTACAGCACTGACAGTGGATACAACACTACAGTCTGGTACTACAGCACTGACAGTGGGTACAACACTATACACTCTGGTGCTACAGCACTGATGACAATGGAATTACTTCTACAATCATGAATTCCTCCAAAGGTGGGGCAGACTCCAGATGACACTTAGACGTTCTGCATCTCTGGTGTTTAGTAGATCAGAATATACAGCAAATGTGCAAGGATTACCCTTAGTTCAGGTAGTTTCAGAGGAAAGGCCAAAATATTAATTTTGATGGCCATTTCTATGAACATCTCACAAGCAACTACATGGTCAAACATTCACCTTAGTGAAAATTAAAGGAGCCAAAATTTCCGACTGTTTCTGACTTTTTGTTAAACACAAACTTATTAACTGTGGTACTGATAGGAAATAAAGAGAATAAAAATGAAGATGAAGACATCTCTATTCTTCTTTGCAAAATAAAGCAAACTCACTAATGATATAGCTAGTAAACTACTACTGCAGCTAGCAGATGGTTGTGTGACGTGGCATATCTGTGTATGGACTACTATGCTGGCAAAGAATGGGCAGCATCGGAAAACTATCTGCAGCACATGCACCTTCATGGGACCTCTGCCATTCATAAAAGTCTCTACTTCACACATACAGAGCACACACAAAAGAAGAGGAAAATAAAAAGAAAAAAGTGGAAACTGACCATAGGCTCTTCATTCATCTTGTCTTCACTGTCTTCTGGGGGTGGCATGTCTCTCTTCTCATCACCCTCTTTGTCATCATCTTCATCATCCTTGGTGACAAGCTGGCTTTCCGTCTTCTGGTCCTGACCTGTCCCTGACTCAGTCTCCTGAAGAGAGAAGAGGATGGACGGATGGATGGATTGGATGGATTGGATGGATTGGAGGGATTGGAGGGATGGGATGGGATGGGATTGGATTGGATTGCATGGATGGATGGATGGTTGGATGGATGGATGGATGGATGGATGGATGGATGGATGGATGGATGGATGGATGGATGGATGGATGGATGGATGGTTGGTTGGTTGGTTGGTTGGTTGCTTGGTTGGTTGCTTGGTTGATGGATGATGAAGATGATGTTTTATGGCCTATCAGAGGCTATGCAAGGCCACTGATCACAACCAGTCCCTAGAGCTGGTTGCAGTGAGAGCAGGTCGTCATGTTCCAGTTATACACCTCTTACGAATCACTTGGGGAGATACAGTGCGTCGATTCCTAATTACTTCCAACCCACAGAGAGAATAAAAATTCATCCATATCTTTCTTTTCTTTTCCATGAAAAATTCACTTCATATACAAAGGCCAACATTTCTATGCATTTTTTAGAAAAGGAAATGGTGCTTCCCCAAAGATAAATCTCATTAATTACATCCAAGAACAATTCACGACAGGAAATTCAGGGCAACGATGTCTTTATCAAGAGAAACACGATGGTATGAAAATCTAGAAGTCAAGGTAATTTCAAAATGTTTTCAGCTTCCTCACCTTGTCATCGTTGAAGTCCTCTTCCTCATCACTGCCCCACATCCTTTCATCCAGTTTGTCCTCTCCCTCTCCATCCACGTCTCCTATCTGCTCCTCCAGCTCCTTCTCCCCCTCCTTCTCCTCCTCTTCCTCGTCTTCACCCTCTGTAAAAATCACGTTGGAAGAAGATTGAACAATGCACAGAAACAGGTATTCTCAAGGCAGTAACACTTCATTTGGTCAGTTGCAACAAAGAAAAGGAAACAGTGATTCAAGTATCAACATCACTCTACAGAGAGATAGTTATGGCATTCAGCACCCTCTCTCCAAAACTAAGATCTAAAGTCCTCATTCTCTCATTGCCTTCATCAGCAGCTTTCACTATCAGTTTCAAACAGCACTGTGCCACTGGAAGCAGTCCATAAGGCATGGGGCAAAAAACATCTTTGTGTACTGGTAGTTTTTGCACACTTTCATAAATTGTATAAAAAATAGAGCAGTCTCTGCAAATTCGGAGTCAGGTTATTGCACAGATCTACGGGGCCGAAAGCCACAAATGTGTGTCGTTTGACACCTTCCTTCACAGCTCGACTGGTGTGGATGGTCCACGTAGTTTCAAAACCTGCTCCAGTATTGCTTGCACAGCTGACCTTAAGCAGCATCCGTGCTCAACTGGGAGACGTCTTGGGGTCTGAGTGATATAGGCACAGTCAGCCCTTTAAGTACTACAGTTAGCCCTCTTTACTGGCATGGGGAAGACATTTTAGTCTGATTCCATTTTCAAAAGCATTCATGAGCATCTGGCTACACACAATCAATTCAGGAAGAGGAAGTTTATTTAGATTCTGCTCACCTTTACGTTCCAGGTCCTGAGCCTTGGCGTCAAAGTCATCAGTCATCTCTATGGCGTTCTCCTCTGGAGCTACATCAGCCTGCTCCTCCTCCTCCTGTTTCCCTCCTGGTTTCTTCATCTCATCCAGCTGGAAGGAAAAAAAATCAACCATTGATTGCAATCCATGTGTAAACTCATAATGTATGCATTGTCGTATCAATCAAATACATGTACATCTTTGGAAAATAATGGTGTAAAATGTGTGACGTGACTTCAAATATTCAAAAGTTTGGAGACAGTACATAAATAAATCTTTTAGAAGGAAAAACGAAAGTAAATTAGTTATTTTTCAAGGACCTGACTTTATCTTGAGGTAGAAATATTGCTGGCAGAAATCTCAATGCACTCCAGATAAATGTGTACGCACTTCAATACCACACACACACAAAATGCAAGTCACTACATGAATGGCGAGAATACTGACCTGGTCTTCTCCCTCAATCTGGTCGCTGACATCCTTTGCCCCTTCCCCCTCTCCCATGCCTCCCCCCTCCATGTCGTTGAACTCCGTGGCCCCCTCCCCCTCCATCTCCTCTGACAGCTCAGGGGGAATGCAGAAGCCCTGGAAGAAGTGAAAAACATCCGTGAACACAGTGTGTCACATCCTGTATGCATCTGTCTTTGGATCAAATAAATATCAATGGTTTAGTAAGGTGAATGTACTTCAATGGGAAATCAAGTCAAAGCGGTCAAGGTTAAAGTAAATGATCACTAGGTTGAAAATGTATGAAATATTGAATAAATCAAAATGAAATGAGACCTTTCCATTACATGAAATTGAAGTAGTCACAAGTTATAATAATAATAATAATAATAATAATAATAATAATAATAATAATAATAATAATAATAATAATAATAATAATAATAATAATAATAATAATAATGTGTGGATTTATAAAGCACTTTTCCAATGAGTTATACCAGAAGTCTGCTGCTATTGTTTCTCTAGGAACTCATTCATTATTTTCCTTCTATAAATATTCATAACCACCTAAAACATCACCTGCAGCTGTAAGGTAGTTTCATTTTTTTATAGAGAAAAAACTGAAAGTTAATAAATCCACCAATACAGCTAAGAGAACCAGGCAACGTCGGAGCTTGCCTTGTAGGCGAGTTCCGTGAAGACAGCGAGGAGCACCGACAGCATCTTGCCCAGGGCGCGGTGGAGGGAGACGGCGTGACCTAGACAGAACTCCACAGCACCACAGTACTGCTGCAGCAGTGGCGTGCATGCTGCCAGTAGACTGAGGGACAGGTGTGCTGTAGTATCTCCGTCCTCCCCGTCCCACTGTGCTGTGGCCCTCTCCAGAAGGGACTGCAGGTGGCCAGCCACCTGGAAAGGCAAATGTTTTGATGTGGTGTGTAAAAGTTTATTTGCTTTGCTTCAGAAATCTTAGCACTATGACTATGAGAATATCACTTTGGATTTTACTGTAAGGAAGGAGTATGATATAGTATTCACAATGGCACAGCGTCTTGCTAGTAAGCAAATTCATGCCAATGTCATCCATCAAATTATCTACCTATATAACATTTGAAAACTACTTCTGTATCTGCAAAAAGAGGTACACAGAAAAAGAACACATTGGAACATCACATGTTAAACTGAAAAACGAGCTACACACACACACACACACACACACACAAACACACACACACACACAAACACACACACACACAAACACACACACACACACACACACACACACACAATCTATGAACACATGACAAATAAATGTCAAGAGATCTCCTATCACTGATGTTCTCTCAGTGCACTGCCCACAGAAGGACAGCCACACTGACTCCAAGATCCAGGACGTACCTGCGTGATGGCCAGGCAGCCCAAGTCAGCCCTCAGGCCTTCCACCAGCTGTTTGACCAGGGGTCCCTCGCTCTCACTGGCCTCAGTGTCTTGTCCTTCTGTAACAACACCATGGACAGGAAAAGTGAAAGGAGTGGAAGTTTACCTGACAAACTGCAGTCATGTCATGCAAGAGGAAGTGTAGGATTCAGGTCTTCCATACTTTCTTTTCCTCGCTGTCTTCTCCGTTCCCTCTCTAACTGCATTAGTGCTCAATCACTATTTTGTGTATCGGTTGTCAAGCTTTCCATCTATTGTGCACATTTGTCTTTTGTATGTTGCTTCTCCATGTCACACACACTCACACATGCACAACACACACAATGTGCAAATCCTCTACTTTCCTATGATCTCCACACTTCAATCTATTACATACCATCTGTCTTCTGAGCAGAGCCTTCCTTCTCATCCTTGTTGCCATGGCTACCAGAACTCCTAGACTTGACCAGCTTCTGAACTGCCAGCAGCACTGCATCCACCAGACTCTCGGCCTCTGCTGCAAGCTCCGTGTCCATGGCAACGCTGCCGCTGGAACCATGCTGGAGGTCTGCTGGTGCAGGTCTGTGCTGAGATCGCCAAGACGAGAATCTCTCCTGGAGACGGGACACCTCTGTTGCCAGGAAGTGCAGGGAGGAGGAGAGGCCTGAGTGACAGCCGGACTCGGGGTCAGAGAACTGTGACATCACTCCATGGAGGTCAGGCAGGCAGGCCTGGTAGGCCTCTAGGATGGCAGCCATTGCCTCCACATCACTCCTGGAATGGGGAATCAATTAAATTAAAGAGAAATGATAGAATATAAAAGGAAGACACAAAAATCAATAAAGACATTCAGAAACAAATGAAGGAGATGATTAAATAAAATGACATAATTGCAAGCAATGGACAAATTGTATATACATGTACATGTATTGCAAGACTTCAATTTTATTTGCAAACAGCTGATCCATCAGTTGCTACTTTGTATTGTTATCTACAGGATGAAATTATGAGTTATTTTCTTCTTTTAACAAGAAGGGCAAAGCCCATACGACTCACATGCTTGACCTTGACCTTTACATGACCTTGACCTTCAGGTGACCTTCAAGGTCAAGGCCAATCAACTACACCTAGCAATGACATCATACACTAAACTAAGGAATGCTTTACACATTTTTCCTACCAAAATACATGTGGCCTTGACCCAAGGTCAAGGTCATTCAAGGTCATGCAACACAAAGCTGTTAATTCAAAACATAGGAAGCACAATGGTGCTTATTGGCACTTTCTACCATGAGATATGGTCACTTTTAGTGGTTCACTACCCCATTTTGGTCACATTTCATTAGGGTCAAAGTGACCTTGACCTTGATGATATGTGACCAAATGTGTCTCATGATGAAAGTATAACATGTGCCCCACATACTTATTAAGTTTGAAACAGTTATCTTCCATAGTTCAGGGTCAAGGTCACTTCAAAATATGTATACAATCCAACTTTGAAGAGCTCCTGTGACCTTGACCTTGAAGCAAGGTCAACCAAACTGGTATCAAAAAATAGGGCTTACTTTGCCCTATATACCATGTATAGGTGAGGTATCCAATCTCAAAAACTTCAGAGAAAATTGAGAAAATGTGAAAAATGGCTGTTTTTTAGACAACATTTATGGCTCCTGCGACCTTGAAGCAAGGTCAAGTCACTATGTATGTTTTTTGAGGCCTTGTCATCATACACCATCATGCCAAATTGGGTGTTGATAGACTTAATAGTCTCCGAGAAAAATCCAACGTTTAAGTTTTTTTACGCCCGGACGGACGGACGGACGGACGACACGGGTGAGTACATAAACTCACTTTTGCTTTGCATGTGAGTCAAAAAAACACCTTGTCTTCCTACTCAAGTTCATGTTCCTCTTTCCATGTCTCCAAGTACTAGTATTCCACCAGTGTTGATTCAGATCTACAGTAATAAACCTTTCAGACTCTCTCCTGGTTTTATTCAATGACTACAACAACAAGGGGAATGAGAATTTCTTTCATCTTAATCACCATGGAGGAAAAGAAAGCATTCACTTACCAAGTGAAAAATTCCCTCTCTTCCAGTGCAAGCACCTTCTGTTTTTCTGCACCCACAGTATTCAACACAGACTGAAATAAAATAAACATTTATGTTATACTCCATCATTTTGTGATCATCTATACTTCAGACAGAATCCATGCATACATTTTTGGGGATGATGGGAGGGGTTTTGATAATGTTAAATTTAAACATTAGCTCAATTAACATAATGAGTATTAGACAACAAGTCACTCAGAAATTTTCAAAACCAGACTAGAAAATGCAGGTCTATGTTTTATGTTTATGGGGAAAATTCTTGATTTAAAAAAAAGATATTGAGTTTTATGCTACATGATGTTGTTGTGTTGTGTTTCCTGTCACAGCGAAGTGAACGCAGCAACTTACCTGTACAGTGCTGTACATCTCTGTCCACCTGTCATCACCCTGGCTGATGAGGGTGGCAGGGGGCAGGAGGTGGGGAGGCAGGGGGGAAGGGTGGGGGGAGGATGACAATTTTGAGGGACAGGCTTGCAGCAGACACAGGAACTGAGACAAGCCTTCCAGCAGAGACCCCGACATCTGGCCAAGCTCTGTCTGTAACACAGAGGGTCAATTCTTGTAGTCAGTGGGTATGCATCTTTCTCAAATAGAGCTTTGAAAAGTTTGATTTGATAGGTTTCCTTTGGTACCTAATCCCCTTAATTCTTTTCTCTGTTGTGAATTACATTGAAGTCGTTGTATTAAAAAATGAACACAGAAAACAATTATGAGGCATAAATTGATACTGAGACACAACATTAATAACAAATACACTCACACAGACACACACACGAATGCACTCACACACACACATTAACACACACACACACACACATTAATACACACACACACAACCCCCCACCCACCCCCTCCCACACACACACACACACACAGACTACTCACGACCCAGGTCCTAGTCTGTGAAGGGGGAGGCAACCCTCTACTGCTCTCTCTACCCAGCCTTTCCATGGCACCGCTCAGCTTGCTGCAAAGGGAAGGCACACAGATCATGAAACTATTGAGTACAGGCCAAACGTCCCTAAATGGAGGTTTCCCTGGAAGGAAACTTCTTTACTTGACAATGTGACATGTCATCCAGCAATAACTATAACACCAGCATTAGGCAGGCAACAAATCCCATTACTGTATAATGTCACCACCTCTTTTTCCTTCAGTAACCCCTTCTGTGTTATCCAAACAATTTTTTTTCTACTTGTCTTTGTTTTTATTTGATCCATTGACTATACAGCTAGGAAATCATTTCAAATATATGCAGAAAGTACCAAAAACATACCAAGAAAAGTAACATTGTTCACTGTTTCAATTCAAATATTCAGCATTATGTTCCGAGTGAATATTCAACCTATGTGCACCAGATAATCAACAAAACACATGGCAATCAGAACTGAGGACAGCATTGCCACTCACCGGAGCTGCAGGAAGGCAGGCACGGCCGAGGCCAGGTGTTGGTGAGTCTCAGTCAGGTGATGCAGCAGATGCAGGGAGAAGCCACGACACCTGTCCAGCTCTCCCTGTCCCAGGTCCTGCAGGCAGACACAAAAACACACAAAGTGACCAAAAAGGGCATCAGTGTGCATGAATTATTATCAATACACAGTTCCATCATGGACAGTTTCAGACTTCTAAGTAAAATCATTTCCGAGAAAATACCATGTTTTTAACTGTTGACTCATGCATCAAGAGCCTGCTGATCACCCTTTATCCACTGCCCAGCTGGCCACTGACCACTAGAACAAAGCCAAAGCTTTACCAGAAGGACATCTTAACATGAAATGTCCCATGCCACCATTGCCTGTTCCTAAGGAGCCACTCCCACACAACAATCTTCTCATAAAACAGTACCCATATGACTTTCCATACATTTCATTGCAGACTGACTGACTTTCTTACCTGAGTCCTATAATCTGCTTAGGGTCCTATGGTCATTTCACAGATTAACAAATCAGCACACAATTCCATGAGACTGCAATGAATATTCATGGAAAATATTTATATATGCATGTAATTCATACATGTTTGATACTGCAGACGACCTACCTGAGAGGGGCTGCGCAGGGCAGCACAGAACTGGGACACTCGCACCATGCTGCGGTACAGGTAGTGGGAGCAGCCTGACCACAACCCTGACAGCTCTTTGCATGGCCTGCAGGGTGGAAAACCAAGGTGATAGTTAACAATTGCTTTTTGATAAGGTAGTATCAGTTTTTCAACAGTGTTTGACCAGAACCTAATACAGTGATGCCTCTGGAGTGATAACACATGACACTTCCATTTAGCAAACTGTCAAGAATGCATAACAGAACTGAAATATAAATTAGACAGATTTTGGTTGAATGGCAAAGCTGTAGTTTTGAAAAGATTAGAAAATCATACAAACATGTGACTGTGCGAGAGAAAACGAGGCTAAAGTGGGAAAAATGACAAATAGGACATTTCGCCCACAATATCATTGATATATTTCGTACATTTTTCGGAAGAAAATAAAATTAATCCTGCATGCTCGTTGAGGAAATCTAAATTATTTTTACAATAATGTAACTTTCAGGAAAGAAATTATGTAATAAAATGCACCTATGACTTTTCTCAGCATTTTGCTCAAAACCTGTTCGGCCATCTTTAGTCTTCCTTCTCATGCACATTCACACCTCCACATTTCACATTCACACCTCCACATTTCACATTCACACCTCCACATTTCACATTCACATCTCCACATTTCACATTCACATCTCCACATTTCACATTCACACCTCCACATTTCACATTCACACCTCCACATTTCACATTCACATCTCCACATTTCACATTCACATCTCCACATTTCACATTCACATCTCCACATTTCACATTCACATCTCCACATTTCACATTCACACCTCCACATTTCACATTCACATCTCCACATTTCACATTCACATCTCCACATTTCACATTCACACCTCCACATTTCACATTCACACCTCCACATTTCACATTTACATCTCCACATTTCACATTCACATCTCCACATTTCACATTCACACCTCCACATTTCACATTCACATCTCCACATTTCACATTCACATCTCCACATTTCACATTCACATCTCCACATTTCACATTCACATCTCCACATTTCACATTCACATCTCCACATTTCACATTCACATCTCCACATTTCACATTCACACCTCCACATTTCACATTCACATCTCCACATTTCACATTCACATCTCCACATTTCACATTCACATCTCCACATTTCACATTCACATCTCCACATTTCACATTCACATCTCCTCATTTCACATTCACATCTCCACATTTCACATTCACATTTCACATTCACATCTCCACATTTCACATTCACATCTCCTCATTTCACATTCACATCTCCACATTTCACATTCACATCTCCACATTTCACATTCACATCTCCGCATTTCTTTGGTTTGGTCATGGCCGGTTCACACTGGATCCTAAGCACACGGCAAGCAGGCAGTTGTACAAGTCATGGACACCTACAGGTTGTGTCTGACCAGAGCAGCAGTGAGGTCGAGTGGAGACAGTGCCATGCAGGAGTCCAGACTGAATAGCTCCGACATCATCTGGCCCTTGCGGTACGACAGGCCTGTGGTGAGAACAGTGTTGTTTTATATATATATATATATATATATATATATATATATATATATATATATATATATATATATATATATATATATATATATACGTGTGTAGGACCAGAGAAAAACTGAATTATGGCACAATACGAGACATGAATGAAGTATAAATAAATGGTGAGCAGATTAATCATGAACATGTGAACCAATGATAATGTGTGCAAATCCAACTTTAGGTTTAAAAAAAAGTTGTTGTTGAGCAAAAGGAAAAAAAATCAATAACTTAAAAAAAAATCATCTAGTTTAAAAAAGACATATTTCCTTCGTTGATAACCATAAAACCATGTTGAATACTTCTTCAGACATACATCATATCCATGTATCCTCCGTTACATTTGCATAGAGATCCCTATCGCACTGTGAAGAAAGAAGAACAGGGAGTGTAAGAATAAGGACAGAATAATGGAGTTGGGATGTGAAGCTGAAGAGCTTGCAGAGGAGAAAAGAATGAGAGAACACACACATAGACAGAAAGGGTCATCCACACAAGACTGCCCAGTGTCCACCCACCCAGGGACGCCAGGTGTTTGAAGAGCTCAGATAGAGACTTCCTCTTCCTCACGGTCAGTGCCTTCACCTGCGACTTCCACTTCTTTTTGTCCTCAACCTGAGTGAAACACGAGGTAAATATTAGGTAAAGCAGTCAGGAAGGAATCACCACATAAACAGTAAACCCTTTGTAATAATCAACATCATTATTGTCATCATTATTGTCATCATCAACATCGTCATCATCATCATCATTGTCGACATCATCGTCATAAAAAGACACAGCAGCAGCAGGTGTATGTCCAACAAAAAGTTGAACCTAATAAATAATTAACCCATAATCAGCCCAGATCTCTTCAGTTGTGGAGCTTGCTCAAGCAGCACCTGCACAGTTAACCCCAAGAAATACCTATGGACTATAAAGGGTTATTAATCATTTGTGGGTCAAGTGTTCAGTCTCGGTGTGCTTAAAATGACTGCTGTGATTCAAATCAGTACCCACGCAAGATGATTCATCCGACTGGGAAAAAAAAATTACCTGTGGCACAGGGGTGTCTTGAAGTTCATGGACTGTTTCAATGATGTCACCTGGAAAGGCAAGCACAAAACAATGACTTCTTGTTATAAAAACAGTGTCAGTGAGTGAGTGAGTGAGTGAGTGAGTGAGTGAGTGGGTTGATTTGTAGCTTCACTGAGAATCAGTCAACTTGTTTAGAATTATACACTAAGTACACTCTTCAAATCCACAGATTGTTTCACACAAGGTCTCATTTCTTCATATCACACACAAAGATTCCAAACCAAGACGATTTTTGGCCAGCCCTCATCACGCAAACAGACATAGTCCTTGGGATTCTGGACAGAGAGACTACTGATAATTTCCCTTGCTGAGCTCGGAGAGGACAGAGGGCAGAGGAGTGCTGTGTCCACTCACCAACAAACTCGTCCAGGCCGGCGAGACAGGAGGAGTACTCAGGCTCTCTGACCACGGCACGCCAGTGGCGGGACACCTTGTGGGACAGCTTGGACAGCCGGGACAGCTTGTCAGACACTGCCCCAACCTGCTCCATCACCACCACAGGCTGGCAGAGAATGACAGAATGAATTAAGTCTTGTAGTGCATATCTCAGCTTGTCAGCTCTTTCTCTTTCTTTCCTTTTTCCCCCCAAAAAAAATATTGAGAAGTTTTCTTCAGCAGAATTTCTCAGATGACATGAAGACCAGGGCACGTGGAATATAACCTCAACAGGAACATGGTGATTCAGCTGTTGCTATGCAACACAGAACAAATAAACTGTGACTGAAAGTTAGGTATGTGCTTAATACTACACCCATCCACAAAATCGAAGGTCCTGATGGATCAGCCATGCAAAACAAGGTCAAACAAGTTTTAAAAACTTCCAAAACTGTGATGGTTTTCAAATGGTTTTCAAATAACCCTGCAAAACTCCTTCTGGGTAAAGCCAAGACAGGAATAGGGTCAATTTAGTGAATTTGGTCACTTGATACAAAAATGTTCATTGGTGGATATTGGAGGCTGAAATGCTGCTGCAACTACCCCAAGTTTCTGGACAGAAGAAGGTTACTGGTGAGTACATAAAATCTATGTTACCTGCACAGAGGTGACCTTGAGTGAGGTGCCAGTCTTGAAGGCCTCCAGGTCAGCACTACCAGTACCACTGGGGAGGGGGTCAATTTGGGCCTCACTGCCCTTCTCTCCCAGCATGCCCTTCACTGGCTGCTGCAGCACAAACTGGGGAAGGAAAAGCGCAGTCATAATTACTACTCATGTACTTTACACTGGAAGGCTGTGCAGATAAAGATTAAATAAGAACAACTGCAGATTGAATAATGGAGTAGGAAGTTTTCATTTGGGAAAAGCAAAAGACAAAAGACAACATGCAACTGCAAGTCTATATCACAAAAAAATGTCCCACTCTTCCTTTCAGATAGCTGTAGTATGTCACAGGCCACTACACATTTACAACAGTACATGACTGAATCTTCATCAGCATCAGTTTCATGACCACAAATGAAAGATCGGTCTCATATCCCTTGATATCATTGTGTTTAAGACCTCATCAAGAACTCCCGTGGCATCAGCAGAGACCTACCTCGTATGCCCTGGTTTTCTTGTGCACCATGCGGTGCCACTTGTCCACCGTCTGCCTCAGGGCCCAGTAGTTCATGTCGTTCCAGCGTGCGATCTTCACCGTGTCCTTGAAGTCCTTCTCCAAGGGAGCGCGCTGCTCCCGGATGCCTGACTGCACTGCGGGCAGGAACTGCGAGTAGAACTGGTGCAGGTTCCACAGTAACGCCACCACCCCGGCTGCAACACACACAGAAATGGGAGAAAGGCTTGAATGCTTCCATACATGATCTCTCATACATTTACAGGGTGCCATTTGTTACACTCAAGGACCAGAACAGAGAGTTGTATGAAGGAAGACAAACAAAGACTACTGGCACTGAGTGCAGTGAAGCAGAAACAAATACAACTGACTAGAAGCAGCTGAAGGAACAGGAGAAGCATGGTAACCAAGAGTTGAATGAATGTAAATGAAGACAAGCAGAACACAGATGAAAAGCAAGATGAGCAAGAAAAGGAAGGGTGGAAGAAGGAAAAGAAAGAAATGGAAGTGTGAAAGAAAAAACGGGATTTATGTTATCCTTTCTATTGTCCCCCATTAGTCAAGGAGGAGGAACACGTCACACCCAACAAAGACTCAATTCAAAAGATTACCAGCAAGAGAAACGAAGGACACAAAACTGCATCAGGGGTGGAGAGTAGCAGAAATGGAAAGTAACAAGCAGGGGAAAATGTAGGTAGGATATAGAGTAGAGTAGCAGGAATGGAAAGTAACAAGCAGGGGAAAATGTAGGTAGGATATAGAGTAGAGTAGCAGAAATGGAAAGTAACAAGCAGGGGAAAATGTAGGTAGGATATAGAGTAGAGTAGCAGGAATGGAAAGTAACAAGCAGGGGAAAATGTAGGTAGGATATAGAGTAGAGTAGCAGAAATGGAAAGTAACAAGCAGGGGAAAATGTAGGTAGGATATAGAGTAGAGTAGCAGGAATGGAAAGTAACAAGCAGGGGAAAATGTAGGTAGGATATAGAGTAGAGTAGCAGGAATGGAAAGTAGCAAGCAGGGGAAAATGTAGGTAGGATATAGAGTAGAGTAGCAGAAATGGAAAGTAACAAGCAGGGGAAAATGTAGGTAGGATATAGAGTAGAGTAGCAGAAATGGAAAGTAACAAGCAGGGGAAAATGTAGGTAGGATATAGAGTAGAGTAGCAGGAATGGAAAGTAACAAGCAGGGGAAAATGTAGGTAGGATATAGAGTAGAGTAGCAGGAATGGAAAGTAGCAAGCAGGGGAAAATGTAGGTAGGATATAGAGTAGAGTAGCAGAAATGGAAAGTAACAAGCAGGGGAAAATGTAGGTAGGATATAGAGTAGAGTAGCAGAAATGGAAAGTAACAAGCAGGGGAAAATGTAGGTAGGATATAGAGTAGAGTAGCAGGAATGGAAAGTAACAAGCAGGGGAAAATGTAGGTAGGATATAGAGTAGAGTAGCAGGAATGGAAAGTAACAAGCAGGGGAAAATGTAGGTAGGATATAGAGTAGAGTAGCAGAAATGGAAAGTAACAAGCAGGGGAAAATGTAGGTAGGATATAGAGTAGAGTAGCAGGAATGGAAAGTAGCAAGCAGGGGAAAATGTAGGTAGGATATAGAGTAGAGTAGCAGAAATGGAAAGTAGCAAGCAGGGGAAAATGTAGGTAGGATATAGAGTAGAGTAGCAGAAATGGAAAGTAACAAGCAGGGGAAAATGTAGGTAGGATATAGAGTAGAGTAGCAGGAATGGAAAGTAGCAAGCAGGGGAAAATGTAGGTAGGATATAGAGTAGAGTAGCAGTTGAAAGAGCAGCAACAGCAGGGACTGTACCTTGCTTCTCGTCGCCCTCCAAGCATGCCAGCTGGCAATGGAAGGCAAAGATGAGCTGCAGTCTACAGCCGTACTCCCCCACTGTGGAGCGCTCCAGGAAGTCCCGTAGCGCCTTCAGTAGGTCTGCCTCTGTCATCTGGTGAGAAGAAAACACACAAGTGACAGATGCAAAACAGGAACGCTGCAGCCATGCAAAAAACGAACATCAAGAAGAGTATTGAGACACTGCCATATGGAAACTTTCCCTTTGATTCCGATCTGTCACATGTGAATGTTAACTATCTAATGTGCCTGAAAATGTTGACAAACTCTTGAAACACTCATCAGCTTGTTATAACTGATGTTTAGTTTAAAGCCACATCTCAACCTTGTCTTGAATAGGATGGCAGACCAAAATAACAAAGGAAATGAACTATTTTTTTTCACTAGTAGCAAAGTGGAAGATATGCCTTTTTATCCCCAACAAGTAGGTTTTTGTTATCACCTGGATGCAATTACATAGAATCTATCAGTCTCCTTCCCTAATTAACACTGGCATTTTTCCTTTCTGTTCTTCATAAACATTCCCTAACTGCAGAACAAGCTCAATGCACCCAGATCTTTGCAAAGCACATCAGTCTTCAAGAGATGTGGAGAGAAGCAGGGTGTGCCTACCTGTGACTTTGGAGACTCTCCATCTTCTGGGACCTGGCTAGGGGCCAGGAAGGACTGCAGCAGCTGGTAGATGTGGAACCACCAGCGAGACACTCCGCACTCAAAGCGCTGCTGGGCTGCATCCAGAGACTGGCTCCAGCAGCTGCAGAAGAAAGAGATGCTCAAGTTGCAGGTGACTGGGATGCAGTCGTTTTGGAAACATCCATGGCAGAAACAAGGGCAGATCTCATGAGAAGTTATAGCATATTCTCGTGTCATTTTAATGTCCACTTCATGAGGCTGACAAAGCAAGCTGCAATGCAAGACACTAAAGAGTTAAACACGTGTACACAATGAAAAGTTGTTTAGCATTGGAAAGACATTTCAATCACTCATGAGAGCAAATAATCATCAAAGTATGCTGGCCTATAGAGTATCTACATTTCAAAACAGAAGATGCCTGCCCTCAGCCATACATCAGACTGTAGTTGAATGCAACATATGGCTGGGGCCTCTCGGCATCTCCCCTATCAGCTGGAACCCCTGGCTGCTGGGCTTTCTGGGCCTGCTCCAGTGGCTCAGCCAGGGGTGGCCCCTGGCCAAGCAGCCGAAATGGCTGGGGGTGGGGGGTGCACTCTGACACAGGGGAGGGGCCCACCCTTCAGTACAAGTTCAGATCTGATAATGACTACAAACCACCCTGAAAGTTCTAGAGCACAACCCAAGTGCCGCAACAAACTAGTGGACAAACACAACAGCCAGTACAACTACATATGACTGCGACAAGGAACACAAAGGTCCTCACCTGAGCTCCAGCTTTCGCCACTGGACAATCACGGCCTTCAGCATCTCTAGCTGTGTCATCAGGGACACCCGGCTGGTGGCGTTGGTCTCCCAGTCCTGGGTGGAGTAAAAAAAAAGGCTCAGATACGAGCATTACAGTTGCAATATGCTTAACAGAACATCAGAATTTGAAGCAAAATTACAGAAACATTAACAGTTGCAAAGTAAGTTTGTTGTACACTTACATTTCATGTACCCAATTAAAATGGATTGGCATTTTAGCTAAACTTTTAAGTTATTCACACATGTCTAAAGTGCTGTTGATCAACAGATATTTGGAAAATGTAGTATAGCTGAAATCTTCAATCTTCCTCAACAAATACACAAAGCAAACAATACACAAAAAGAGGATGGCATAAACACACATCAATTTTAAACAAGTTTCTGAAAACTGATTAGCACACTTTCCTCTCTATTCACAGCTGCAATCTGATTTTTAAAAAAAAAGCCTTTTCAACACTCAATGCAATGTCTTTGACAATCTCTTCCCACTTTCCCCTAGAAGTCAGAGCAGCACACTGTCCATACAGGAGGACGGCGGTGGAGAGAGCAGCCTACCTGCGCCCTTTCCAGCAGCAGCTCCAGTCCCACCAGGAATTTCATCAGGGGACTGGCGACTGGGAAGGACTGGATCCGCTCCACCAACTCCACAAGCTGGAGCAGGCAACGACGCAGCATGATTACGTACAGCACCATCAATCATGACCCAGATCTTTGTAAATTTGCCTACTTAGCCTCATAAACTTTCGTCCCAGGTGTAATCCTTGTAGCATCTGGTTCATCGAGCTACAAGTATCCATAAAATGGATTGTATTATGGAAAGATGTACTATGTTAGGAAGCTAGGTGGTAGAGCTTGGCTGTTATCAAATAGTCTCGTCATGGTTCTAAATGAGCAAAGCGCACATTTGAATTTCATTCGGGGAAGATGGATAGATGGATGGATAGTGTGTATGGCCTATCAGCCTTTGTAGGCTATTTAAGGCCATTAAGCATGAAAATTGCTGTAACAGTTTAGAGTTAACACAAATCAAGTTATGGTGTCCCTAGTCATTCGCCTACGAATCGCGGAGGGAGATGCGGTGGGTCAATTCTCACTCATTCGGGGAAGAAGAGAAACATTCTGTGAAGTTAAAATCATCCCACTGGTTTGCCTAACTTGCAATTCATGAGTAAAATAAAACTGGGGCACCATTGTCATTACTGGTGTACATCTTGCTATTGATGTCTATAACTCACCAGACCCACACAACCGGCATGACCTCGACTAGCATAACCACCACCACCCACAACCAAAACCCACCCACTACCACAACCCACAACCACCACCCCCTATCCACCTACACCACCCACCACTACCACCACCACCAATGAAACCCACCCATCACCACCACCAATCACCACTACCACCACCCACACTACCACTACCCACCAACACAACTGCCTCCATCATCATCATCATCATCATCATCATCATCATCATCATCATCATCATCATCATCATCATCATCATCATCATCCTTCTCTCACCTGTTGCAGCACAGGGTGTTCTGGCCACTCTGCCAGCAGTTCCTGGGTGCGGTCCAGGAAGGCTTGGAGGACGGGCCGGCACTGGATGGCCTCAGACACGGCAGGGTCATGGTAGATGTCAAAGTGACCGGCACTCTGCTGACCACTACCTGCCTGGGGCCGGACAGTGGCCAGCACTTTGTGTACAGCCATCACATGACCTCCCAGTACCTGGCTGTCCACAGACTCCTCTGGGGAACACAAAGCAAAGGATAGGGTGAGCTCATGGGGGTTCTATGCCAAGGCAGACGAGGATGAATCAGTAATGGAAATTTATGGCTCTCAGCTTCTGTAGGCTATGTAAGGACAGTGACTGCAAGATCAATAGCTAGATTAAGAGCAAGTTAAGTCTCAATTTCCGTGGTTATTCATCTGTTATGATTTGAGGTCGAAAGTTCTTACCTCCAACCAACAGAGGGTTTTCAAAGCATTTTAGTCAGTGCGGGTACACATAAACTAGGATGATGAGTTAATTAATGAGGAAAGACTGACATGACAAGGAGGAGGAAGAGGAAGGAAGGAGGAGGGAGGGAGGAGGAGGAGGGAGGGAGGAAGAAGGAGGGAGGGAGGAAGAAGGAGGGAGGGAGGGAGGAGGAAGGACGGAGGGAGGAGGAAGGAGGGAGGAAGAGGAGGAGGAAGGAGGAAGGAGGAGGAGGAGGAGGAGGAGGAGGAGGAGGAGGAGGAGGAGGAGGAGGAGGAGGAGGAGGAGGAGGAGGAGGAGGAGGAGGAGGAGGAGGAGGAGGAGGAAGAAGTCATCACAGAAATGCAGCACCCAGCAACGTAGACAAGTCCAAGGAGTACTACCTGAGCACTGCAGCAGCACAGTGGCCAGCGCTCCAGACAGCCTGTGCAAGAGCCTTGCAGAATGTGAGTGTTCCCCAGGAAGACCCTGGACTGAGGGGGGAGGGGACAGCCAGTCTGTGAGGGCAAGGCCAGAGAACAGCTCTCTGTGGATTCTCCACACATCCTCCATGGCCGCCTGGCTCAGCGTGGCTGGGCTGTCCTCACTCTCCTCCGTGGCCTCTACGGTGTTGGCTGCCGCATGCTTCTCGTCCTCCTTGTACAGCACTCCATCAGGGTCCGCTATGTCCATGTAGTCCTGTCGACATTCACACCCATGCATGTATTTCTTGTTGCAGCAAAGCTTTTTAATGCCAATTCACACAATATATTATTGTGACTTTACATCACTGAATGTTTTAAATGCCTTAGAGTCTCTGGTGTAAGATCTTTCGTTATGGACCAACCATTTCAAGACTGCACTTTTTAGACAGATACTTTGCGTAAGTGTGTGTGTGTGTGTGGTGTGCGTGTGCGTGCATGCATGCGTGCATGCATGCGTGCATGCATATAAGTACATACATGCATGTATGTGTGTGTTTGTATGTGTGTTACTTTCAACCAGTGCTACATTTTCAAAGAAAACCACAGATCCCAAGCAACAGCCATTCAACAAAACACAAAAAGCACAACCCTGCAACCTGACCATTTACCAACACACCTGTGTGTAGGAAGGGAACGTGGCCTTGAAGTCTGCTTCCAACTGCTCCTCTTCCGTCCTCTCATCCCCATGTATCTTGTCCTTGTATCGGAACAGAGCTGCCTTCTCCTCCTCCTCCTGCCTCTTGCGCTCCTCCTGGCAGCTCCAGATGTCTGCCAGCTGCTGCAGCGCTTTGGACAGCGTGTGCAGCGCTGTGGGAGTCAGCTGTTGCTGGAGTCTGCACTGCGTCCTCACCAGTTCCACTGCACACAGCAGCTGTCTGTAAGTAAAGCACGGCATTGCCTCTAGAGGATAGCGGATGAAATAAACATGTCGTAGGCAGTGAAATGGAGACTGACAGATTTGATAGATGGCTTGATAGAAGGAAAAACAGAGAGATTGATGGACAGACAAAAGGACAGCTAACAGTTGGATAGACAGATCCATACAGACAGATGAATCTGGCCAATAAACATAGTTCCTCAATGATGGATGAATTCCAATTTTAAATGCACATAATAAACATAAAAGCTGCCGTTGAGGTAGTGGTGTTGACATGAGCATTTGGGGAAACCAATCGGACCTCTTGGTCTCTTTTCCTACATTTGCCATAATGCTCACAAAAATACATTCTGTTGTGATTAATTCTGTTGTGATTAATTCTGTTGTGATTAATTCTGTTGTGATTAATTCTGTTGTCATTAATTCTGTTATGTGCAAAATGGTAGCTACAGCAAGTAATTTTTCTTTTTCCCATAGAAAAATGAAAAAAAAGTTAACTTACTGCACTTGAAGGTCATCAGGGGTAGCCTTGCTATTAGTCAGTGCCCTTGACCTCCCTGATGGTGACCTTGCAGCTTGGATGACCTCTTCAGCTGGGAGGTCAAGGAGGAAGTTGGCAAGGTCAACAGAGCTCCTGGTGGGGGCACTGATGAAGGGGAAGGAGCACAGAGCGGCCAGGGTCTCTCCCAGTTTCTCTCCAGACACGGCCTCCATGCCCTTCTTGGCCAAGTGTTTGGTCAAGCTCCGTCGCTTCTGTCCTGTGTCCACCTTGTGGACCAGCAGACGCATGCCCAGCTTCATCTAGAGAAAACGAGAGGCATCCCGCTGTTATCAAAGGATGAGATTATTGTACACATATGCTGAGATGAGCAGACAGACTGTCAGTACAGAAAACGAGAGGCATCCCGCTGTTGTCAAAGGATGAGCTTATTGTACACATATGCTGAGATGAGCAGACAGACTGTCAGAACATCAGACAGACGGATGGACAAAAGGACGGATGGATGGATGGACAGACAGAGGCATGGGCGGACATGTGGGCCATCGAACAAGCAAGTGAGAAAAAGAGACACAGACAGAAGGACGGACAGATGGGTGGACAGATGGATGGATGGATGGACAGACAAACAGATGGGTGGACAGATGGATGGACAGATGAATGGACAGATGGATGGACAGACGGAAGGATGGATGGTTGGATGGATGGATTGACCAACAGATGGGCGGACTGAAGGATGGATGGACAGATGAATGGAAATAAGAAAAAAAAAGGGTAAAGTAAAACGGAAGGCAGAGAGATAATAATGAATTAACTCAAAGAGCTGCTGGTTGATGAACAATACAACTGTAACCTCCATGAAAGAAGCATCAACTGAATATAACAGCTGTAGTAGAGACAGCAAGACAGACAGGCAGGCAGGCAGTCAGGCAGGCAGGCAGGCAGACAGACAGACAGACAGACAGACAGACAGACAGACAGACAGACAGACAGACAGACAGACAGACAGACAGACAGACAGACAGACAGACAGACACACAGACAGACAGACAGACAGACAGACACAGTACCTGGTACAGGGCTCCAACAAGGGGCTCAGTCAGGTCCTGAAAGCCGGGGAAGGAGGAGAGGAGTTTGTCTGCAAACTTGCCCAGCCTGAGCTGCCACATGCTTTCCTCTCTAAGGACGGTGGCCGCTACCTCTGCCTTCCTGTGTGGGGCAGTCAGCCTGTCCACCAGTCCCTGCACTGCCTCCACCGACCCACTCTCCTGTAGCAAGGCCCGCACCTCCTCTGCCATGGACTGGTACTGCAGCGAGTGAGAGAAAGGGCAATGATACAATTGTGTCCTAGAACACGACGACATGTCTGCTGAGTGGAAAGTGTAATTATCTCATCTGCATATTGCTGGAAACAATCATGAAATATAGTAACATTATTATTTGTGTAAAGCTGTAATCTATTAGTTTGTATCAGATGCAATTTATCATATGTTTCCTTGTTTCTGTCTTTTCATTTCTAAAATATTTTCTTGGGTGGTGGTGGTGATGGTGGTGGTGGTGGTGGGAGTGGTGGTGATGGTGGTGGTGGTGGGAGTGGTGGTGGTGGTGATGGTGGTGGTGGTGGTGGTGGTGGTGGTGGTGGTGGTGGTGGTGGTGGTGGTGGTGGTGGTGGTGGTGGTGGTGAAGGAAAGCAGTTTTAATGCATTAATACTACCCTAGGTAAATACATTTCTTCTTCAAAAGTATGACTTGGGTCTTGTTCTTTTCAGTGGGAGACACTATTTCTCATTTCACCAACAATAATCAAACTCTGCGATCATCATGCATTGTGAATTCCAAATGCCTTGTTCTATGAGTAACTCATGAACAGACCATCAGCATAGGCATGAAACTAAAGACATGGCAGCCTGAGGTCAACATCTCCCACACTGCCATTCAGTGTCAGAAGGTGACAAGATACCTGGACTCCAGTTGGCCTCACTGCCTTCCTCCTCTCCAGCTTCTCCCTCTTCTCCACCAGAGTCTGTTGCCGTGACAACAGGTACTGCACTCTGGGATGGAGGTGCCTCAAAGGCACATCTGCCAGGTGCTGTCCGGTTGTCATGGTGACGTGCATGTCTTGCACCGCAAGTTCTGCCTCCACTTGTTCCAGCTGCGGAGATGCAAGGAAAGAATGCAGGATGAAAATCTGGACTGACAAACTAAAAGTAAAATTAAAAATCATTCACTCAACCACAAAGTGGGTTCCCTCAAATAAGGTTGCAGGAGATTTCTGGCTTTCTCCATCCGATGAGATGCACTTGACTCCTCTAATTGTTGGCACATTTGGCTCCAGAGGAATAATCAAATACTGAAACATATAAACAATAAGATGTCCACAAACAAACAAACAACAGGAATACCTCCAAAACTGCAAGTAATTAATAGTCCTTTCCCACTTGACATTTCAATAGGAAATAGACTAGCTATAGATGATGATTTTTAACACAATAAAACTTTTAGTTCATCCCCAAACTAAATCAAGCAGTTGATACCGCCTTGCTTTCCTGTTTTACACTCTTATCAGTCCCTGGCAATCCATCTTATACTGGCACAGAGAACTCGAGATGTCAGTGAAATCCTCCGTCTTTCCCACACGTAATACAAGTCAGGGCAAGGTTACAGAAGGCTCACCTCCTCACAGACGTGTCTGAGTTTGATGGTCTGCAGTTCCAAGGGGTCTAC
The DNA here is from genome assembly GCA_034096865.1 of Theodoxus fluviatilis. NCBI lineage: Eukaryota > Metazoa > Mollusca > Gastropoda > Cycloneritida > Neritidae > Theodoxus > Theodoxus fluviatilis. The sequence goes on from JAWQFJ010027087.1 coordinate 68,540, forward strand.
TACTCCACACGGTGCCAGCACGTGCGTCAGCAGCAGTCCAACAAGCACGTGACCTCGACCCAGCTCTCGGACGTCGCACTCAGGGGAGAGAACTCGTGCGATTACCTCCCCTGCCTTCACCAACACGCCGTGCAATGCGTCATCGTTCAGGGCGACCTTCAGCTCCTGCAGCAGCTGTGGAAGGGATTCCATGGGGTTGCTGGGCAGAGGTGGATGGGTCTGCGAGGGCTGGGCCAGGGAAGTGTGGAAGTTTGAGATGATGTCATCTGCTGCTGCCCGAGACTCCTTAGAAGGCAAGAGTGGCACCAGTGCTTGCAGAAGTCGAATCCACAGGCCCAGTAGAATCTTCTGTTCTGAGTGTCTGGAAAAAAGTATTGTCAGAGTGAGTAATGATAACTCAAATGTAACTTTTAATATGATATACTGTATAAATATCCTACAAAAAACTAAAGAAATGTGAAGAGAAAAAAGAAAATATGCCTCTGCTCTTACATACTAACGTCTGAATGGCTTCTTAAGGCTTAAAGTCAGGCATCTCTCTCTCTCTCTCTCTCTCTCTCTCTCTCTCTCTCTCTCTCCCTCCCTCCCTCCCTCCCTCCCTCCCTCCCTCCCTCCCTCCCTCCCTCCCTCCCTCCCTCTCTCTGTCTCTGTCTCTCTCTCTCTCTCTCTCTCTCTCTCTCTCTCTCTCTCACACACACACACACACACAACACACACACACACACACACACACACACACACACACACACACACACACACACACTATTATCCACATAGATCTGCAATCTAGTTTCCCCTTTTTATTCCCATAGCAACATATTTAGAAATGCACAGCCACTGTCTTCTGACACATTGGTGCACGAAAAGCTGGGTTACTCTCAGAGACTTGCAATGAGAATTAATAAATGTGACAACTTAGACATGTATCCTTTATTCTTCTGCTCTAGACTTCCTTTTCCATTCCCATTTTTCAAGTCTAATATCACTGCAGTCATGCAGTCTCATGCCAAGTCCTACCTGGGCTGCAGGACAGGGGAGGACAGGGGAAGGGCCAGGGACCACAGGTGGGAGGCCAGCAGAGACAGGCGATGGAGCTGGGACTCCATGCTGCCGAGTGACACCTGCACACTGCCACTCTCTGTGCCGTCCATGGCACCGTGCAGCAGCGCAAACACACAGTGTGTCACTGGACTCTGATGCAACACCTCAGGGCCCTGGGAAGTGGACAGCAAGGATTACATGATAGGTCCATGCATAAATGACAACTGAGTTGTATCCGATGTAAAGGAATAAAATACATGAACTTAAAACTGCAAGGAAACCTGAAGAAAAAAAAAAAAAGAAAAAAAAAAGAAGAAAAAGACAAAAAGAAAAAGAAACAAGGGCAAAGCCCATACGACTCACATGCTTGACCTTGACCTTTACATGGCCTTGACCTTCAGGTGACCTTCAAGGTCAAGGTCAAACAACTAAACCTAGCCATGAAATCATACACTAAGAACTGCTTTACACATTTTTTCTACCAAAATACATGTGACCTTAACCCAAGGTCAAGGTCATCCAAGGTCATGCAACACAAAGCTGTTAATTCAAGACATAGGAAGCACAATGGAGCTTATTGGCACTTTCTATCATGAGATATGGTCACTTTTAGTGGTTCACTACCCCATTTTGGTCACATTTTATAAGAGTCAAAGTGACCTTGACCTTGATGATATGTGACCAAATGTGTCTCATGATGAAAGTATAACATGTGTACTACTATGTTATGAAGTTTGGAAGAGTTATCTTCCATAGTTCAGGGTCAAGGTCACTTCAAAATATGTATACAATCCAACTTTAAAGAGCTCTTGTGACCTTGACCTTGAAGCAAGGTCAATCAAACTGGTATCAAAAGATAGGGATTACTTTGCCCTATACACCATATATAGGTCAGGTATCCAATCTCAAAAACTTCAGAGAAAATTGGGAAAATGTGAAAAATTGCTGTTTTTTAGACAACATTTACGGCCCCTGCGACCTTGACCTTGAAGCAAGGACATGTCACTATGTATGTTTTTTGAGGCCTTGTCATCATACACCATCATGCCAAATTGGGTGTTGATAGACTTAATAGTCTCCGAGAAAAATCCAACGTTAAAGTTTTTTACAGACGCCCTGACGCCCTGACAGACGACACGGGTGAGTACATAGACTCACTTTTGCTTCGCATGTGAGTCAAAAAGGAAAAAGAAAAAAAACAAACAAAAAAAACACACAACTGGGGATGCACTAGAGATGTGTGAGAAAGAACAGGCCAGTGATCTATGAGCTCAAAGAAATTCACCTTTGTTTATCTCCTCCAAGGAGGTTATACTTCTGCCTTGGTTTGTCAGTTATTTGGCAAAACAACCACACACAAAATATATTATTCCTGATAACATTTGGCGCAATGTCAGGGTTTCACCTAGGGAGCAATCTAATAAAATTAGGAGATGATCCATTATCTGGTTTTGAAATTACAGCCAAAAGGAGACACTTTTTTGCACATCACTAAGCTGATGACGTCCAACTACTCATGACGCTGGTGTATGCATTCTCACACTCAGAAATTATGTTCAGCTGCTAAAACGAACTTGGTAGCATCAGGTCTGGCTAGCAGAACATCCTGCCTGAATTAATTATGTACAAACCATGGAAGAGAACGTGTGGCTCTCATCTGCAAAAGGCTTCATGGACACGATTCATACAACACCTAGGACTTGCATCCACCAACAATATCAACACTGGAGTGTTTAAACAATCCAAAAGGAATGCATTAATGGTATCTTGCTTTTCAAAATGTGACTTTTTGCCCATTAATGGGTGTTGAAACTGCACACAATTACCCCCTGGTCATCATGCTATTGTCATCATCAATCTGTCATCATCTCAGCTCCCTGGGGAGCATGCAACCAGGCAGCCAATGAAATGCACCAGAGTTTTTTTCTTACTGTTTTCCAGCTCAGCCTTCACAGGTACCCATTTTACTCCTGGGTAAAGAGATGGAATGATAACAAAGCACCTTTCTCACGGAGGCAACTCTGGATCTGTGCAACTCTGAATGACACATCCATTAGCCACTGCAATCATTTGACCAAAAAGCCACAGTAACAGCAAGCCATTAGAGTGCATCACTGAATTAATTAAAAAATGCCAATGATTTAGACAAGCAGAGCCATGCATCATATGAGATAACATGATGATGACATTGACTGCAGTGATGATGATGGTGATAGTTAAGAAAAAGATGATGATGAAGACAACAACAACAACAACAATGAAAACAATGACGATGACAATGATGACCCCTTTTCTTCTTAAACAGATCAATGTTTCAATTTCATTTTTAGTTCTTCTGTTTCTGAACCAAGCTTTTTTCAATGCAAGAGAGGAGATCCCACCTGAGGTTCCAGACACCTGAGAGCCAGAGTGCCAGTCTGCGAGTCCTGGGGCCAGGACAGCCACATGTCCGTGTCCTTGACCCCTGTACAGCCCCACTGTCTGCCCAGAACACCCTGGGTCAAGGTCACCAGTGCAGCTCTGGACACTTCCTGCAGGAGAAAACAGAATGATTTTAAACAGAATTCATCAACACATTGTAATACGAAATAAATTATGGTGAAGGCAACTTCCTGTGAAGAAGAAAAAGGAAAACATTGCCCTATGAAAATGACCCCAAACTTCAAAAGGAATTAGGTGCTCAAGCAATCCAAATCATGTACAGAGAATGTACATTTTGGCAACATGTTACATTTCTCTCACTTCCAAACGTGTGTGTTCCATGGCTGAGCCGCATCTTCCGCAGTTAGATCCACTGCATCGTGGCGTTGCCTGCTCAAAGTTGATCACATGACTCGTTTCATTGCAGCAGAGAAATTTGAAACAAGAACCCACTCTCCCATGTTAGTTCAGTCATAACACCGGGTCCATCATGAAACAGGCTGAAGTTGAAAGAACCACCAATGCAGTCTGTGACAGTTTGAGTTCAAGGATGTTCTAAAACAGGCACAACAACCTGGACATACCTTTGGAGCCATCTTGGCAAGGAGGTTGAGGTGAGTGGGGACACCTGGAGTGTGAGACAGTGCATACTGCAGTGTGCTGACCGACAGCTCAGGGCTGGGCTGTCCTGTCAGACCCACACTGGCCAGCAACGCCATCTCTGTGACCAGAGTCACATGGTCAAACAGCGGCCACAGCGTGACCTGAGCCACAGGGTCAGAGGTCAAGTGACCACTGGGCTGGACAACTGGGGTAGCAGAGTCACTGCCATGAAGTCCAAAGCTCTGGAGGTATTGCTGGATTCTCTCACCATCAGCCACTGGAGAAAAAGTTTCCAAGGAAACATCAACATAAAATCAAAAGACTTGCATGAGTGAACAAATAAATTCCATGGAAATTGTGACTCTGCTATCCAAGGGGTTCCTCAGAAGACTGCAAAAGCAGTTACGATTGTTAAGACTCCATACTGATGACAAACTTGACAAAGAAACATTTTCTAATATATTCATGTAGCATGTAAGTGAAAGTCTACTTTTTTGTTTTAATGTTGTATTCTTCTCAGGCTGAAAATTCACCTCAGAGTGAGAAGTCTGCATCTGTTCCATTACTTTCATTTTCAAACACTCGAAGGCAAGATTGAATGATCTCTATCTTGAAAAAAAGTTTTTTTTAAAAATCAAACGATATTTTAAACATGAGCTCCAAACAGAAGCACACAGGAGCACCAACCACCCCTGAAAATAAAATAAAAGTAAACAAAAGGAAAAGAAATCCCAACTTACAGTCCTCAGGAGTCAGGCCTTCTTGCAGCACTTTCTCCTGGAAGCGTAGGATCTCCACACGGACGTCCTTGCCCTCGTTCGTGATGGCCTTGACCTTGGCACTGACCAGGCTGGTGGTCTGGGCACAGAGCTGCAGAGCGTGGCAGAGTGAAGACAGCAGCACTGAGGCTGCGGCCCCCTCGGGGGTCCTGGAAGGGTCAGGGTGACCCCAGCCCTGCAGAAAGCAGCTCAGGCGTTTGGCCGCCATGTTGTCCATTCCCAGCGTCCTTTGCAGCTCGGCGACCACCGTCTGCATCACAGAGGGCAGCCTGGAACCAAGGGAAAGGAGTTGAGAGTGAGATAACATGGGTGAAAATGAACCAAATTTGATGAGTGAATGACAAGTTAGATAGGTTAAGTGAGTCAGTACCTTCACATAAAGGAAGGCTTAGAGGTGGTACTACACTAGCTGATGCCAGATGTACATTACATTCCCAGCAGCCACATGTACAGGGAAAGATATGGAGTGGAGAACTAATTCAATGTATGGAATTACAATACATAAGGATCCCCGAGTGCGGGGGGAGAGAGAGAGAGAGAGAGAGAGAGAGAGAGAGAGAGAGAGAGAGAGAGATTGATTGATTGATTGATTGATTGATTGATTGATTGATTGATTGATTGATTGATTGATTGATTGATTGATTGATTGATTGATTGATTGATTCTTTATTTATCAAGGATGAAATTTTAGGCATTTCTGCCTATCTTACAAATTGTCCTTGCTCATAAAGAAATGAAAACATGGATAATTAAGACAAAAAATACACAGTAGCTAATCTATGTACAACAATTGGTAAGGTATATGAAGAATATGATCAACAATGACAAAGATTTTAGTAGATGCCTTTGACAACTGTCAGCTCAGTGAGTCTTGAAGTTCAAGCAATACGTGTCATATGTACAGGCGACAGCAGTGAGATCATCTGAATAGATAATCACGTATGGATGCTTTAAAAGACTTCATGGAAGTATTGTTCCTTAGGTGCAATGGGAGTGTATTCCATATCATAACACCTGAATATGTAATACTGCCTTTGAAAATGTCTACTCTAGGTTGTGGTAGAATGAAAGTGTTGCGAGATAGTGAATGGCTTGTTTGGGGACGAATGAAGAGATCAGTAAGATACTTCGGTGCTCGTGAATGAGCAATTTTGTGCATAAGGATGCATTTATTGAGGACGAGGTGTTTTTGGAAGGGTAGTAAGCCAAGATTTTTATCTTTTCATCCGTAGACAATGTTGAGTCGGAAATGATAAGCTTGGCAGCTCGTCTGTACAGTGATTTAATCTTGTTCAAGTGCACTGCCATAGAGCCATCCCATACAACAGATGCAAAATTAATATGGGAATTTATGTGTGCGTGAAAAAACATTGCGCATGCATCGGTGGTGACAAAATGCCTCAGTTTGGAGAGCAGGAAAATGTTCTTAGCAATAGTTTTGCATAAGGAATTGACATGTTGTTCCCAAGTTAGTTGTTCATCAACAATTATGCCTAGCACTCTGTGTTCAGAAACTTGCTCAATGATTTCATTTTCTAGCATAAGGTTGATGGTTAGGGTTGTCGTTGACGTTTTTGTCTTGTAGTTAGGATCATGCACTTGGTTTTTGAGGGGTTTATGACCATTCTATTTGATGAACACCATTTTTGTAAATCATCAAGGGTAACGTTCAGGGTGCATTGGATGGAATTTATGCTTCTGTCGCTTACGCTGATAATGGTGTCATCTGCAAACATAGTGCATTTGATACTTTCATTTGATATACTCAATGGTAGATCATTGATATACAAGCTGAAGAGCAATGGACCTAAAATTGAGCCTTGTGGAACCCCTGACTTTACGAATCGTCTCGAGGAATACGACCCGTTGACATAGACACATTGGCTTCTATGCGTCAAGTATGATCGGAAGAAGGAGACTGATGTTGGATTTTTCAAGTACATCGAGAGTTTATCAAGGAGAATTTCGTAGTCAACTAGGTCAAATGCCTTTTTCAGGTCCAAGAAAATGGTACCAGACAGTTCGCGGTTGTTTATGGCTGATAGCCAGTCATTCACCAGGAAGGATAAAGCAGTTTGGCAGGAGTGATGGGAACGAAAGCCGGATTGCAATTGATATAATAAGTCAAATTGGTCAAGATACAAGAAAAGATGTTTTTTGTGAACGTGTCTCTCTAGTGGTTTGGAGATAAGAGGCAAATTGAGATGGGATGGTAACCATCGGGTACTGAAGCAGTGGAATGACCTTGGCCTGCTGAACACGAGACGGGAAGATACTGTTTCTTATACACCAGTTATAAATGTGTGTCAATGAAGGCAGTATGGCGGGAACGAAATTTTTAGTAAATGAGAACTGATGCCATCAAGGTCCGTGGATCGTTTGCTTAAAAGTTGAAAGATGTATTGCATCACCTCATGTGAGGTGACAGTAGTAATATGGAATGCAGCATCATGAGGAAGTCTTTCATTACAGAAATCCTCAATACGTTGAACAATATCCCTTGATAGACCGGGAGTGTGTTTGGTCGATTTTGCATGGATTTTGTCAGCTATTGTCGTGAAGTGTTCGTTGAATTGTTCAGCATTAATAGATGGAGATATGTTGCAGACTGTTTTGGAAGTTTGAATGAAGGTATTAATTCCGCGCCGAGAGAGAGAGAGAGGGGGGGAGGGGAGAGAGAGAGAGAGAGAGAGAGAGAGAGAGAGAGAGAGAGAGAGAGAGAGAGAGAGAGAGAGAGAGAGAGAGAGAGAGAGAGAGAGAGAGAGAGAGAGAGAGAGAGAGAGAGAGAGAGAGAGAGAGAGATAGAGAGAGAGAGAGAGAGAGAGAGAGACAGAGAGAAAGACAGAGAGAGAGAGAGAGAGAGAGAGAGAGAGAGAGAGAGAGAGAGAGAGAGAGAGAGAGAGAGAGAAGAACAAGAGGCATCTGCTATATTGAGAAAGTCTGGAGCAGACAACAGGCAAGAGAGGAATACTGTGCCTTCCTCCAAGGCTCACCTCAAGGAGGCAAAGAGGGGCATGGTCTTGTTGTGGAACCAGTTCCAGTGGACGGTCAACTGTGACATCCATTCTTGGACAGGCGTGGACTTGTCCCAACCCCACACTATCTTCAGCAACCGACTCAGCCAGTGAATTTGGTTGTAGAACTGTAAAAATGGCACACATGTTTGCCTATTTTCAAATCAATGCATGCATTCTCAATGACAAACTTATAAGAAAGCAGAAACTTTTTTGGAGAAGGTAAAGCATCATGAGTTATGTTTATGAACTTTTCGCAAATTCTCCCTAAAACATGGAGGAAAATATTTTCATTGACAGCTTACCCAGAACAGGCAGCAATTAAATATATCCTATCTTTAAAGGATTTTCCCCCTTTTCACACAACTGTTACACAGGTAAGCAAATAACCCTTCAATCATGACACGCATGCACGCACACCTGCATGCAGTAACACTCTCTCTCTGTCTCTGTCTCTCTCTCTGTCTCTCTTTCTCTCTCTCTCTCTCTCTCTGTCTCTCTCTCTCTCTCTCTCTCTCTCTCTCTCTCTCTCTCTCTCTCTCTCTCTCTCTCACCACCTTGAACACGAGCTGTTAACAACGTAGATAAAAGGTAAAGGTGTAGTTTTATATCGTGACTCATCACCCACGTTTAGGTCTCAAACCGCTTTTCACTTTACCCCCTGATCACTGGGCCGCTTGATCAGTCCCATACGCGACATCTACAATTGATTTGAAACTTTCATTCCCCCCACCTGGTGGAGTGTTTCCATGGTGACGTTGCTGAGACGTCCCAGCTTGCCTGGCACTTCCTGTTTCAACAGGATGAGGAATTGAAGCAGCTGCTGGGCGGGCCTCATGGATCTGGAGCGACTGCCGGAGGCTGCAAGGGACACAGAGTCTTTGAAGAATGCGCCGTCTGCAGTTGGAAGTGGCCTTCAACTAGAACCTGGGCTGAGGCCACAACAAGTAATAGTAGTTCGCTCAATTCCGAAGTTGGGAATCGGAGCAGCTCGAGGCTTTCTGTATCCAAATGCATGCGCCTGAAAACATGCACATGTGCGTGTGCACATGCACACACACGAATGCATGCACACGAATGCACACACACACACACACATGCACGCGCTTCCATATGAACATGCACACACGCATGCCCGCACACAGAAATGCGAGCTAGTACGCACACACGTACAAACACTTGTGCAAACACATGCGGGCACACGCAAATATGCATGCATGCACATGCATATACTGAAAGCCTAAGTAAACACACACACACACACACACACACACTTACACACACACACACACACACACACACACACACACACACACACACACACATCTAACATGCATGGTTGAAGATTTATGAAGACTTAAAATTCTAATCAAACAAAGATTCAGCTACAACAAGAAGTGCAAAGCCCTTACTACTCACACGCTTACCTTGACCTTTACATGACCTTGACCTTCAGGTGACTCTCAAGGTCAAGGTCAAACAACTACACCTAGCAATGACATCATACACTAAGAAATGCTTTACACATTTTTCCTACCAAAATACATGTGGCCTTGACCCAAGGTCAAGGTCATCCAAGGTCATGCAACACAGCTGTTAATTCAAGACATAGGAAGCACAATAGTGCTTATTGGCACTTTCTACCATGAGATATGGTCACTTTTAGTGGTTCACTACCCCATTTTGGTCACATTTCATAAGGGTCAAAGTGACCTTGACCTTGATGATACGTGACCAAATGTGTCTAATGATGAAAGTATAACATGTGCCCCACATAATTATTAAGTTTGAAAGAGTTATCTTCCATAGTTCAGGGTCAAGGTCACTTCAAAATATGTATACAATCCAACTTTGAAGAGCTCCTGTGACCTTGACCTTGAAGCAAGGTCTATCAAACTGGTATCAAAAGATAGGGATTACTTTGCCCTATATACCATGTATAGGTCAGGTATCCAATCTCAAAAACGTAAGAGAAAATTGAGAAAATGTGAAAAATGGCTGTTTTTAGACAACATTTATGGCCCCTGCGTCCTTGACCTTGAAGCAAGGTCAAGTCACCATGTATGGTTTTTGACGCCTTGTCATCATACACCATCATGCCAAATTGGGTGTTAATAGTCTCCGAGAAAAATCCAACGTTAAAGATTTAAACGGACGCCCAGACGCCCGGACGGACGAATCGGGTGAGTACATAGGCTCACTTTTGCTTCGCATGTGAGTCAAAAACGGGTTTGAAAAAAAATCACCCCTTGACAGAAGCAGCTTTTTTTAACGCTCACGATACACACAAAGTAATATAATTGAAAACTGCTTTGATTTTACGATAGCCAACGAAACTATGAATGTATTTCCCTAGACACAAGACTCTTCAAAGCAGACATCCCTTCATTGCTTGTAGGATGATTCAACACAAAGTAAAACAAAAACAAATCCCCATGGTTTCTATAAACTTCACCAAGCACACAAGGAGAGCTCATGCACAAGCATACAGGGCGACACGGATCACTTTGAAACTCCCTATGCTTCAGACCAGTAAAAAAAAGTTCTCACACTCGATGCAATTACGCTCACTTCAAATCTTCTGCTTTCCAAATCAATGTCTACATTTGAAACAGCACATGCTGGGTTGAGGCAATAGTTGATCTCAGCAGGGAGAAAGCAAATTCCTCCATTTCTTCCCCTCAAACTCTCTAGGAGAGACTAGGGTTGGGTTTTTTTTTGCTCGCTCCATCAGTTTTCCAGAGACCGGTCGAGATTGGGCCGATCTTGTTTGATCAGAGTGGTTCTTTGTTGACATGACAAACACGTCCAGCGTTTTTCGATGATTCACTTCGATTGAGCCGGCACCCATATTCAACACGTGACGAGCCTGTCTCCTCGCCCGCCTCTGCATTTGCCAGAGCTCCCATCACGTCTTCCCCGACAAGGGCAGCCAGTGCCAGTAGGGTGGATAGGGCCGAGATTGAACAGACTCGGACCGATGGAGACATCGCTGTTCCCACACATGGTGGTGGAAAGCGCAGAAGAAAATGCTGCTTTTCGAGAAGAACATGCTGCTTGGCTAGGTTCCCTGGCTGGTGAAGTCTCTCTGGACAGAAAGCAAGTCGTACTGTCGTCTTTATCACTGAAGTAGGCCTAACAGCTTTATTGGGACGCTTCGATACAAATGGTGGAGAAACTCGCTGAGGACACGTGCGAAGCAGATATGGTTTCAAGACGATTTCATTGAAAAGCATCACGAGCTGAGGCACAAGTCTTGCCTGATGTCTCTGGTTCAGGACAAGCTTATTTAAATAAACCCAGAGTTTTCCCGTCCCAGGGATAGAACCACGGTACTGCGCCTCGCAAATCGTCCTACCCCAAAGCATGCTCGCCTATATCTCCGCCTGTCAAAGCAAAACAAACAACACAAAAAACTCAAAACAAAACAAAAAGTATTTACAGGAACTTTCCTTCCCTTCACACTTATCTACAAAAGGACAAGATTAACCAGGGAAACGAGTTAACGTTTTTATGTGTTCGTGGGCACTTTTCCAAAATAAGATACATGTCAACGAGCATCGACCAGATGGGTCCGTAAAGTTCCTCACTGCTAGCCCCCAAGCACAAATGCATGAGCACACAAGCACACACACACACACACACACACACACACACACACACACACACACACACACACACACACACACACACACACACACACGCTACATCCTCTGCACCCAACCCTCTCAGTACTATGTTTTGGAACCAAGCAATTTCTGTTTCCTTCCAACCCACGCCCAAATCCTGAGGCTGGTTCCCCTCTCCAAGCGGATCAATGCAATATCTCAGGATTAATTTCCCGCCACTGGGGCCCGCGTCTCCGGGCAGAGAGCCATCATGGGACGGAGCGTCCCTAAACCTCTCCAAGCAGAGAGCGCGTCCGCCTCCAATCGCTACGAGAGTTCTCGCCCCTGATTCTTCACGCCGATCGTGGTGGCGCTGTCTTTTTTCTTTTCTTTTTTTCTGGACTCGTGTAATGACTGAGGTACTCGCTGAGCTCATCCTTCAAGACCGTGCCTCGACAGGAAGAATCTGAGGCTGGATTCTGTTGCGGTGGTTTTCATTCATTTCCGTGGAAAGCTGTTCTGGGTTGGGCACTTCGCCCTGCTGTGTTTGCAGACGAGATTGGAGGCGTACCTCGCCTGCGGTAAACCAGGCAATCTTCTAATGCTGTAGTTTACAAAAAGAGCTCATTTACGATTCCGTTATGACCGCTTTTTTTCTTCCTTTCTTTATAAAAAAAAGAGAGAAAGAAATTGCACGGGCCGAAAGTTTTATTTGTCTGAAGGCGTTACTTTTACTACAAAAAGGTAAGGGGTTCCGTACATGCAGGTCAGCAGTGTCACAGACTCTTAGGAGAAAAAATTCAGTCTGGGCACACCTACAATCGCAACTATTCTGGAACTCTTTTCATGGTTTTCATAAAATGCTATCCACAACAAGCAGAGAGAGAGAGAGAGAGAGAGAGAGAGAGAGAGAGAGAGAGAGAGAGAGAGAGAGAGAGAGAGAGAGGGAGGGAGGGAGAAGGAGGGAGAGGGAGGGAGAGAGAGAGAGAGAGAGAGAGAGAGAGAGAGAGAGAGAGAGATTGATTGCTAAAGGCAAAATTCGATATTCAAAAGTTGTTCCATCAAATAGGAACTTTAAAAAATTCATCTAAGGATATTCAGTGGCCGCATACTACAGCGAAACAAAAATTGCAATCAAACTAACATTCCTTTCAGGAGAATGAATTTCGAAAGTAAGGGAATTAAGCCGTTGTCCAATTCGTTCGGGACAAGAAAGCACAATAAAAAGTCGACCGCCGCGGTCTGTAACAATAACAAACTCCATTAAAATAGCAGTCAGTGATAACGAATCGGGAGAAAACGCAACCCATCATTTTCCTGGCGTTTCAGGTTGCAACAAAACAAAATCCACGAGAGAGAAAAAAGCACACACTCAATTAAAGAAGGGGATCCCCTGCACATTACTTCACAATTACAGGAACTGTGTGGGCGCGAAAAAGAACTGACTCGAGACACACTGATTGGCTGTCGGAGCACGCATCCAAATGCCTCAATCCGCAGGGTCTCTCGTAGAAATGAAACACTAGCACCAAGTCCCCGGGCCAATCAGAAGGGATATTTGGGGATTGTGAGGACGTGCGGTGAATTGTGTTCCATTCTACGCGAAGTTCATCGTCTCCCCACCGGACGCTGCGGGCTGAGAGCCACACCTCACGTCCGCGGAGCTCTGGCCAGTCTCAGAAAGACCAAGCCTCGGGGAAACTATTGGCACAATCAACTTACACGGCTCCCAACGAAGTTAGCTGCCCAGCAGGTTATTTGCCGATCGATGGATTGCTGCGGAGACAGCTGTGATGTCGGGGCGTAATGACCAAGAATAATACGTTTTCCTCTTCCTGTCGTATTTTTCCCGCCCTTCCTCGTTTGCCCTTCTTCGACTTTCCGACACGTCTTCCCTTTGTGTTTCCATTCCCTCTGTCGCATTCCGTGTCTCGTCTTCTTTGATTCTCATTATGGACACTTAATCTCTTCCTGTCCCTTTTCTTTCCTGGACTTCCTTCGTCTTGCATTTCCCGTCTGTCTGCCGTGTCTTTCCTCTGTGCTGTCGTTACTATACTCTATTGCCTTTAGTGCTTCGTCTTCTTCTGCTCACTTAGAAAGTTTTTTTAATCTTCGTGTCTTAATTTTCCTGTCTTCCCTCGTTGTGTCTTTCCTGTCTTATCAGACAGGGTTTCCTTTTGTATCTTCTCTCATTCTGTCACATTTAGCGTCTCATTCTCCTTTGCTCACATTATTAAGAGCCCTTTTTGTGGAAAGCCTCCCTGCTTGATTGCAGTTCACATTATGAAATCACCAGCTGCTTCAACCTGTTTGATCTGCGCTGTCAAGTTGGCCGCAGATTCTGCCTCATTACAGACCATGTAGGACTGTCGTGCGCACGACAGGAAAAGAATGATAAAAATCGATACACCTCTTCTCTCGATCATCCGCCTTCCTCAACTTCTTCGCTTTTCCTTCCTTCCTGTCTCCACATCTTATTCCTCATTTACTTCCTTTCCTTCCTTCCAACTTCACTCTTTCAATGTTTTGCTCTATCTTTTGTTCTTCTTCCGTCACAACCACTCCTAAATTCAAGCAACGCCGGTTTTTCCTGCTAACCTCCACGACACTTCCTTACCCTTCCCCAGCGCTCGACTCATCGTCCGCTCGTTAACCCCTCTGCTACCAGATTGCCCGCTGGCGCCAGGATTTCTGCGCGTTTCCTTTTTTTCTTTGATTGAGCCGCATCCATCTCCCCTGCAACCGCGACTTGGAAGAAGAAAAAAAGCTCCCACTATGGAGCGGAGCACATGTGGCTCTGTTACTCTGGCGACACTTCAAGGATTGTCAGGAAGTGCCTCTGCAGACCGACAAGGATTGGCGAAGACTCCGGCAGAGCCCTGCAGAAAACCGCCGCGTCCCCCAGGGAACAGATCGAAGCCAGCCAACCTTGGCACTTGGTACAAAGATGGTCGCGCCATTTCGTCGGGGCCATCGACAAATTTCTCCACTTCGTTTGCTACTTATCAGCAAGGGTTTACCAAAAAAGTACTTTTCTTTCCCTCTCCTTTTTACACTTCTTCTCACGATCTCCAAATCCCATTTCCAATACTCATCTCCATCTTTTCCTCATCTCTTCTTCCGCAGCCTGCAGATAATCCTCTCGCAATCCTCAACCCCTCTCGTTTCCTGTCCTACTCTTCTCAACCCCTCATCCCCTCAAAACCAATATTTCTTCGTCTTCCCAGTTTATCTTCATCCGGCACTTTACCAAGCACTTATCTACGAAGTTTTCCGCCCGCTCCCCCTGAGATTTTAACATTTTTTTCTAAACCCTCCATCGCCTCTTCTCCTCCACTCCATCACAATTTACGTCGCTCTCTTCGAACACTTCACCTGTCAATCGCATCCATGCTTCCCCACGTCCTTTCCCGCTCTTATTCGTAAAACCATTCCCCGCCCTTCCTCCCTCCTTCCCCCACTATCTTTCCTTGACTCTCTTTTTCTATCCCAACAAAGAGACACACGGACTCTGACCCACTCAGACGATATTGATCGGGTTTGACAAGCAGCTGCAGAAATGAGAAACCTCGTGAGAGCGTAATGACTTCGACCTACAGGCAGAAGTGTTCCTCCTAATTTCTAGAACTTTACTGGTTGCAGAGTCAAGTGAACCTTGTGGTTAAATGCAGATCGTTGGGTAGAACTTTGTTCTTTCTTTTTGCATGCCCCAATTTTAGAAACCAGACAAACATGTCTCAACTCCAGAGCACTCGGATCAAGCTTTTACAGGACTGAAATGCATATTTACGAGTGCTCTTACATTTGGGTGGATGGGGTGGGGATGGGAGGGAGGGGGGGGGAGGGGAGAAAGAGAGAGAGAGAGAGAGAGAGAGAGAGAGAGAGAGAGAGAGAGAGAGAGAGAGAGAGAGAGAGAGAGAGAGAGAGAGGAGAGGGAGGGAGGGGGAGGGAGGGAGGGAGGGAAGGAGAGAAAGACAAAGACAGAGAGGGAGGGAGGGAGGGAGACAAAGACAGAGAGAGAGAGAGAGAGAGAGAGAGAGAGAGAGAGAGAGAGACAGAGACAGAAAGACAGAGACAGAGAGATTGATATTGATATTGTGCAAGAGGTCCATCTGCACAGTCTTCTACAAATCAGACCGGAGTATGCGACAACAAAATATCAAAGCATTTTGATGTACACTCGCCTCGACGTACTCACCCTTCGATGACTGCACAGTCACATTCATTCTAAAAATCTCCATATGCATTCCAGAATAACCAGAAGACAAAAGCAACACGAATGACGAGCAACAAGAGCAAATGAATCAACAATGAGCAAACGAACAAATGAATGAATGAACGAAATGAAGTTCTACCGCCTACCAGCTGTTGTGGGCTATATAAGGCCGATGACAAAAAACACTAGAGCTGGTTAGTGCTACAGGAAGTCAAGTCATTCTTTCCCTGACTATTCGCCTCTTACGCATCGCGTAGGGAGACGTGATGGGTCTAGTCGCACCCTCAACACAGGGGTGGTACACCCTCAACACAGGGGTGGTACACCCTCAACACAGGGGTGGTACACCCTCAACACAGGGGTGGTACACCCTCAACACAGGGGTGGTACACCCTCAACACAGGGGTGGTACACCCTCAACACAGGGGTGGTACACAGGAAAGCGGTACCTAATTACGAAGCTCTTTACCAGGCATGATATCTAACAGACTCCTGGAGCGAAATTAGTCGGTCACATTGGGCACAGAGAGCAGCGTTCGGCTTTGTTTGCCCAGAAGACAAGGATTGGAGGATGGGCATGAGGATAGGCGCCTGATGGCAAACACTGTCCAAGACAGCGGTCGCCGGGAGTGCAGGAAAAAACCGAGGCTGGCGTGGGAGGTGTCCTTTCCTGCGTAGCTACATCGATCTTGTCAGCGTGTCCCACTCTCAGTGACATGCCCGCCTGCCCCCTCTCAGAGAAACACATCGCAGGCAATGCCCACTGCATGGGGATTTCA